>PVJC01000596.1:0-37647 GCA_004026665.1 Murina feae
CCGGAGTGCACAAATTTTTGTGCACCAGGCCCCTAGTTTCTTATAAATCTGTAGCTATTTCAAACTGAAATTTAAAAATATATTGCTCTTATTAGGAAGTTACCAACTTTCAGAAATTGAGGTA
The DNA here is from genome assembly GCA_004026665.1 of Murina feae. Classification (NCBI taxonomy): domain Eukaryota; kingdom Metazoa; phylum Chordata; class Mammalia; order Chiroptera; family Vespertilionidae; genus Murina; species Murina feae. Next base: position 125 of record PVJC01000596.1, read on the forward strand.
GCAAGAACCAATTGGTTAAGAAAAGACAAAAACAAGCAAAATTACTCTTCAAAAGAAAAAGGGAATCTTCCAACTTCTCTTTTTCTTTCTTTCAAACAACCTTGGGGGATTGAGCCCACAACCTGGGCATGTGCCCTTGATCAGAATCGAACCTGGGACCCTTCAGTCCACAGGCTAACACTCTGTCCACTGAGTTAAACCAGCTAGGTCTGTGTGCTGGTTTAAATAGCCCTTCACTCTCAGCTCTTTGCCATTTTTGCCTTTATATATGCATAATACACTTTGGGAGCTCAGATAACCTGGACTTGTTAGGATTATGTTCAGATGAGAAGTAGTAGGTATGTTAGGCGAGGAATTTGGGGCAGAAGAGCTTTAGACTTTGAATTTTAAGGTTTTAGATTTCAGGTTTGTTTCTGTCAGGATTTGTATTATGAGAGTTGGTGGGTCCTCTAATCATTTGTAATTTCTATATTATAGTCAGGTAATGGGATGAATCCATCAGAAGTTTCAGGCCTGTTATTATTTGTAATTTTATTTACTAATCTGTGTGATGTTATTTTCACTTGCTATAGAATAGTGATAATGGTTATTTCAAAAGTTCTTATTTTGGTTGCAATAAATTTGCATGCAAAAGCCAGGGAAAGTGAAAACTAGAGTTAGATAATAAACTTTATCTTTATCTTACACATGAAAAAGTTGTAGAAGCCAAATGGGTATGTTTGGATTCATAAGAGACTGTAGTTTATGACCTGGGCCAGGATTGGGCCTGCAGTTGAGGTATGTGCCCTGTCCTTGAGCAGAATCTCACCTAGGACCATTCAGTCTGTGGGCTCACATGCTATCCCTTAGCCAAACTGACTAGGGCTAATGTTACATTCTTCCTGAAAAATGAAAATGGCTATTCATAATGTTAAGGATATTATCTCCTTATGAATATGGCTTAAAAAAAAAAAACTTACAGCACCTGGTATTCAAATATGACATTTTAATTGTATGTATGGCAAACTAATTATTTGGTATATTAGTTGACAAGTTTATTAGGGATTACGTCAACATAACTGGAAGTTCCTATAATATGTTTCCTGTTTTTGGCAAACTTTGGAAAAATTAGGTTTCAGGTTGCATAACACTTGCTTATGATATTGCTTTTTATTTCCAGTAAATATATTCCATTATTTATTTTCTCTGAAAAGTAACACTGACATTTGTGAAGAGAGTTATTGAGCTTGGTTTATTGATAGTCTTTTATTTCACCTATAACATTGATATTTCTAATGTTTTATTTGCTATGACTAACTTAGCATTTATTGGATTAAATAACTAAGTTTTGTAGGATTGTGTAGTGGTCTGGTTCTCTTAATTTCCCATTAGTTGAGGACTAGCTAATAGACTGTTAATGCTCTTTTTAAAATTTTATCTACTTTCTCATTTCTCAAATTGCTTAAGTTTACTGAACGTCTCATATTAGCAATTATAAAGTATCTTGTATTCAATGCTTATATGATTAGTAATATGCTGTCTTGACTAAAATGTCAAGATTTAGTAATTTTAAAGTACAGACTTTTGAGTTAAATCAGTGATTTTCAACCTTTTTCTGTCTGATGACACGCATAAACTAATTACTAAAATTTGCAGCACACCAAAAAATATATATTTTTTGCGGATCTGCCAAAAAATAGGTGTAATTTTGATTCATTCACACTGGATGGCTTTTGTTGTGTTGGCTGTTGTCATTTTTTTTTTATTTGATGATTTAAGGGGAAAGAGGGGAGTGACCCTGACTAAATAGTCAAGTATTGTATGTTTTAGAAATTCTTGCAGTACACTGATTGAAAATCGCTGTGTTAAATAATTAGGGATCCCTTAATGCCTATTTAAGGAATTGAATTTTGGTATTTAGTAATGTATTTAAAGAGATCCACGGTTATCTTTTCTAAATTATGCTACATATTATTCCTTAAAATTTCAGACTTAGTTTCATTAATATACCCTTATGAGTGATTATAGAGTATGCATATATACATGATTGCATCTATATGCATAGAAGCCTAAGTGACTGAATGACCGAACGACCAGCCGACTGGTCACTATGATGTGCACTGACCATCAGAGGGCAGATGCTCAATGCAGGAGTGTTGCTCATTGAGCTTACTGAGCCGTGACAGCAGCAGGCGCAGCAGTGCCAGAATGAGCAGGAGCAGCGTGGCTCAGCCTGGGCTTGAGCTCCTTCCTAGCCGCCTGCTGCTTCACACACTACTACATCCCTTGGAGGATGTTGGATTGCTGGTTTTTGCCTGATCCCTGCAGGCCTGCAGCAGTCTGACATCCCGTGAGGGATCCTGGATTGGGAGAGGGCTCAGGCCAGGCTCAGGCACAGACGGGTTCACGAATCCATGCACCAGACCTCTAGTATATAATAAATATAAACTTTATGAAACCTTACGAAATTCATTTGATACAATATTCATTTGATATAGTTTAAAGTCTTACAGTGAGGAACAATGGTTAAATTTAGGAAAGATAGCTTATCTGACTGTTAGAATTGCATATTTGTTAATGTTATTTTGATCTCTTTTTTTTACTAAACTAAATTTTTTTCAATTGTAGGGGGAAAAAAATAGTGGCTTTGATGTTCTTTACCATAATATGAAACATGGACAGATATCAACAAAAGAGCTAGCAGATTTTGTAAGAGAAAGGTATGTATTTTTTCATGTCATTTAACAATTTATTACAAGTTAAATTTTAGAGTATAAATAAGAAAATTTTGATTGTATTCAAGTACAGTTGTTAAAAGTATACTATAATTATACTTTAAAGTAATGGTTATCTGTGATCTACACACTGAGGGCTAAATAGTGCCTCTAATTTGCATTGTTAAACTGATTTATATATTACTGCCTGAAAATATTTTTCATTGAATGTGCTAGCAAGGTGATACAATAGAAAAATTGAGGAACTTAGAAGAATAAAATATTACAGTTTCTTTAAGTAAACATGTCAGTAAGGAAAACATACTAAAATAATTTGAAAAGACTAAGTTTTCTAGAACTTGTAGTTAAGGGGTGGGGAATATTCAGCCTGTGGGCTGTAGAAGTCTTGCGAAATCATTTGGTCTGGCCCTGCCAAAGCATTAGGGGTGAGTTAATTAAATGTTTGACCAAATATAGCAGGCTAATTTTTATGTTGATAATTTGGCCTGCAAATGATATTATAAATATTCAAATGGCCCTTGGCAGAAAAAAGGTTCCCCATCTCTGTTGTAGTTTAATTATAACTTTTATTTTAAAAGAGGCTGTAAGTATGTATTTTTAAATTCTGCAAAATTACAAAATATGATTATGTTTAAGACTTAATAATATAACTAGGGGCCTGGTGCACAAAAATTTGTGCACTCGGGGCGGGGGGTCCCTCAGCCCGGCCTGTGCCCTCTTGCAGTCTGGGACCCCTCGGGGGATGTCCACCTGCTGGCGTGCCTGGCCAGCCTGGGTGAGGGGCTGATGGCTGTTTGCAGGCTGGCCAAGCCCCCCAGTGGGGACCCTCACCGCATGGGGGTGTGGCCAGCCTGGGTGAGGGGCTGAGGGCCATTTTCAGGCTGCCCACAGTCCCTACAGGGTTCGGGTCCCTACTAGGGTACTTGGCCAGACTGGGTGAGGGGCTGAGGGCCGTTTTCAGGCTCCCCACAGCTCCCAGTGACCCAACATCCCAGCGAGGCTGGCTGGAATCAGGTTTCTGGGGTTTATTTATCTTCTATCTTTATTTATGTTGAAACTTTGTTGCCTTGAGTGGAGGCCTAGTCAGGCAATGAAGCCTTCTGTTTGCTCTAGCTCCATGGCTGCCGACCACCATCTTGACTGGGTTAATTTGCACACAGCCGCTCTGATTGGCTGGTGGGCATGTCTTGGCTGGTGGGTGTGGCTTAAGTGTCCCAGAGTGATGGCTAATTTGCATATCACTCTTTTGTTAGATTAGATAGTTAATTTAGAAACTTAAAAATCATTATAATTTTATTTGATTAAAGTTGTTTTGTAGTTGGGTCCACTTGTTGATTTTTATATTTAAAGTCTTTACCTTGGTTATAGAGGGATATATGCCTTTAGATACAATACTTTAATCATTTATTCTTTCAACAGTATATATCTAGTGTCTGCTGTGTGTCAGACCCTTGTTTGGATTCTGGGTGTATAGTGGTAAAGATACAATTTCTGTCTTCATACAGTTAATTGATGGGTAGAAAATGGAGAACAAACTTTTTATGTAACACCAATCCTCTACGGCTTCCACCGGAAGAGGGAGTTAAGGGGGAGCCCATAAAAGCTCTAAATACTATGGATAAAGCTATCCCTCTCTGGTTTCTATGTCATCATTGGCCCTTGTAAAGGAGAGGTCCCAGAACTTTGCATCTCTGACATGTCCTCTAGCCTGCCTTTTACACCAACACTTGCATCACTACTATAACTACCTTGATACATTAGGCAGTAGTCATGCCTTTTAACCCTGTTTATATCAGTAACAATAAGAAGTCCAGGACTCCTGGGCCATCTCTTTGCCTAAAATCTAATCCCTTTTTGATTCTGTGAGCAGTGAGACACCCCCTCCTTCCACTTCCCCTCCATTTACCTACCCGTCATCTTGACTGGAAGTCCAGTAAACATTTTTTAATAGAACCAACCTCTAACTTTACTATCCTAATCCAAGATATTATTATAATCTAATCCATTATTGTTGCCTGAACTGCAGTGATAGCCCCTAACTGGTCTATCTACATTAATTCTTGCTATCCTGTAGTTTATTCTCTGCACTATAATTGGAGGACTTTTTAAAAACTACAGGTCAGTTTGTTACTTCTCCTGTTTAAACCATTTCAAAGATGTCATGTTGCTCTTAAGGTAAGCCTGAATAGTCTGACCTGAAACTGCTTTTCAAATTTTAGGTTACACCAGTCTACGCTTTCCTCTCCAGAGACATTGGCCATATTATTGACAGGCTTCTTCTAGTTCAGGCTTTGTATATGCTTATTCCTGTTTCTATTTAATTAATACCTACTTATTTTTTAGAGCTCAGAATTGTGCTCATTTTGCTAGGAATCCTTTTATTAATGTCTTGACTAGGTAAAAGCACCTATTATAATCTTTCTCAACATCATATAGCTTTTTTTAGTATTTATAAAATTTTTGATTATTCATTTTTGTTATTTGTTTGTTTGTTTTTTTGTTCCCCTATAAAGGGAACAGTATATAGTATTTTGTTGTGCCCCAGCACTTAGCACAGAGCCTGATATATCTAGATACTCATATTTCTTGAAAGAGTTAATGAGAAAGTACTATGCACTAAGGATTTTGCATACATTATCTCATTTAACTATAAAAACTGATAAGCTGTCTTGGCCAATGTAGCTCAGTTGGTTTAGAGTTGTCCCATGCACCAAAAGGTCACCGGTATGATTCCTGGTTAGGGTATATACCTGGGTTGTGGATTCAATCCCTAGCCTTGGGGTGGGTACCGGAGGCAGCTGATATTTTTCTCTCACATTGATGTTTCCTTTATTACTCCCCCTCTCCCCCACTCTTCTTTCTCTGAAGCAATAAAAACATATTTAAAAAAAGACCAGAACTGATTATTTACTGGGGGCCCAATAAAGGTTAAATAACTTCCTAAGTCAGCCATTCAGACTTTTTTCTTCCTCCTTTCTTTCTTTCAATAGCTTTATTGAAGTATAACTGACATACAATATAATGTATATAGTTAAAGCATATAATCTGATACGTTTTGACATATCCATACACTCATGAAATTACCATAATCATGGCAGTTAACATACTCATCATCCTCTTTGTAATTCCTCCCTACTGTCTCTTCCCACCATCCCTAAGCAACCACTCACTTCTTTTTTTTTTTAACCCCACATTTGCTTCTGACACTTAGGTTAGTTTGTATTATCAGTATAAATTGAATAATGCAAGATATATTCTGTTGTCTGTTACTTTGACTCAGTATAATTATTTTGAGCCCTAGCCTGTTCGGCTCAGTGAATAGAGTGTTGGCCCACGGACCAAAGGGTCCCGTTTTGATTCCAGTCAAGGACACGTACTTCGGATGCACATCTAGGTATTCATATTTCTTGAAAGAGTTAATGAGAAAGAAAGGACTGGCCAGAGCCTGTGTGAGAGGCAACCAATACACGTGTCTCTCTCACATCGATGCTTCTGTCTCCCTCCCTTCCTTTCTCTCAAAATCAATGAAAAAGTATGAGACGAGGATTAACAAAAAAATAAAAATAAATAAAAATTATTTTGAGATTCATCCATGTAGTTGCATGTGTGTTAATAATTCATTCTTTTTTACTGTTATAGTATTCCATGTATGGATATACCACATCTGTCAAAGAAGTTGTAACTATTCTTTGAAGTTTGTGTTAAGTATATCAATTTAATCAGATATAGGTATTTTTTTGTGTGAGTCCTGTTACTCAGCAATGTTTGTGAGATTCATTTGTATTGAGTTTAGTATAATTGATTTACAGTATTATTTAATATCAGATTGTATAAATGTCAAAATGTAATTGCCACTGTTTACAGAAATTTGGATTGTTTTCAGTTTTTTGCTCTTGTAGATAATATTGCTTTGAATATTCTTTTAAAAAATATATTTTTTAAATTGATTTCAGAGAGGAAGGGAGAAGGAGAGAGAGATAGAAACATCAGTGATGAGAGAGAATCATTGATAGGCTGCCTCCTGCATGCCTTCCACTGGGGATCGAGCCCACAACTTGGACATGAGCCCTTGACCGAAATAGAACCCGGGACCCTTCAGTTTGCAGGCAAATGCTCTATTCACTGAGCCAAACCAGCTAGGTGCTTTGAATATTCTTGCACATATGTCTTGGTGTACATATACACATATATATTTATATTAGTTGTATACCCTGCAGTAGAATTGCCAGGTCATAGAGTATGCATATGTATACTCTAGTAGATAAAGAATTTTCCAATGCTCTATATTCACGGAGCCAAACCAGCCAGGGCTCTTCTCATTTTCTTGACATTATCTTTCACAGAGTAGAAGTTTACATTTTAATGAAGTCCACCTTAATAATGATTTCTTTACAGGTCATGTCTTTGGTGTTGTATCTAAAAGACATCAGTATACCCAAGATCAGATAGATTTTCTCCTGTGTTATCCTCTGAGAGTTTTATAGTTCTGCAGTTTACTTTTTTGTCATTGATTTTCTGGAGTTTTACTAAAGTGTGACTAGGTGCAGAATTGTTTTATTTATCCTTTCAAGGTTCGTTGGGCTACATGGATCTGTGGTTTGATATTTTGTCAATTTTGGAAAATACTCCACATTTTTATCTCTATAGACATTTCTTCCAACACATCTGTACCCTTTTTACACATATGTTAGACTTTTTGCTGTATCTTTTTCCTTTATTTTTACATTCTTTTGTCTCTTTTAACTTTATTCCAGGAGATTATTCTCACCTCTCTTCTAGTTTACTAATTCTTCCTACAGTGTATTGAATTTGCTGTTAAACCTCATCCATTGACATAACTTTTTTAGATATGGAATTTATATCAATGTTCAAATTTGCTATGGTTTCCTCCACATTTTTAAAAAATATATATTTATTGATTTTTTACAGAGAGGAAGGGAGAGGGATAGAGAGTTAGAAACATCAATGAGAGAGAAACGTCGATCAGCTGCCTCCTGCACACCTCCTACTGGGGATGTGCCCGCAACCAAGGTACATGCCCTTGACCAGAATCTAACCTGGGACCTTTCAGTCTGCAGGCCGACGCCCTACCCACTGAGCCAAACTGGTCAGGGCTCCACTTTTTTTTTTTAAACAGCAGAAATTTATTTTCTCACAGTTCTGGAGTTTGGAAAGTTCAAACTCTATGTTATAACAGGGTTTGGTATCTGGTGGGAGTTCTCTTCCCAGCTTGCAGATCACTACCTTCTCTCTATATCTTTTGATAGCAGACAGAGCTGGTTTCTTCCACTTCTAAAAAATGATTTCTAGTTCTCTATGGAAATTTTTGATTTAATCTACTATCTCCTTAAACATAATACTTAAACTCATAAGGTCTAAGTTTTTTAATCTCAACTTTTAGAACATTGCCAGTTTGTTCCTGTTGGGTTTTGTTAATCATGTCTTGTCTCCTACTAGAGGCCCTATGCATGAAATTCCTTAGCTGGCCCTTGTAGCCCTGGCTTCATCCGGAAGGGCATTCTGCTGTTCGGTCTAATTAACATATTAGCTCTTTATTATATAGGATATTATATAGGATGTGCCTATGGTTTTATGAATGTGTATAAGCACTATGTAGGATCCAGTATCAGGATTTGAAAAGATACAGATTGCAGTCCCTTTGAGGTTTTGCTTATTTATCATTCATCCTTACTCTTGAAGTCTCAATTTTAAGGATTTGGGATTTCCCATAATTCCCACCTTGGCAGGTCTCAATTTATAGTTTTGTCTCCCTTGCCCTGTGAGGCTGTGAAAAGCGCTGTTCCACTGAGTCTTAGCTGCCTCTTCTGGATGCCCCAAGGGAAAAGCTGCCCTACATATCTGACTCACTTCTCTGGATATTCCTCACTTGGATCTTGGCCCACTGATTCTTAACTGTCTCTTTAGTTCTCAGATGCCTTTTCGTCACACACCTCTTCCTCTGTGTCTTTGTAGTTTTCCTTATTGGGAGGTTTTTGTATCAATTCACTATTTCTGGAAATTGAACCACTTATTTCTTGCTGTTAAAACTTATCTATTAAGATATTAATATTTCTTTTTGTGTTAACTTTTTAGATGATCAAAGTACCACCTTTGTAATATAGTTTATTAAAAGGCTAAAAAAATTGAAGGAGCAAAAAACAGTTACAATGCCAGCAGTGAGAGGCAGATACTGTGAATAGTTCCTTTTTGTTGGCCTGTTATGGGTGTGGGGTAGGGGAAGAGTTTGGAGATAAACTTAGTTTAGATGATCTGAGTTTGAGGTGCTGAAGATATTTTAAGTAGAGTTGTGCTTGAGGCATTTAGATATTAAACATGATTTGATGCAAGAGCAATGTGGAGATCTGGATTTGGACATTAAAAGCAGGAAGTTAGTTCAACCTATCAAAGTAAATGGAAGGGCAGTAATGGTCGTAGGCCGTTCCGCTGTTAACGGTAGCGGATTTAGAAGGGACAGGGTAATTACAGAGGTAAGATGGAGTTTAAAGTTTTGTAGTGTGAAAAAGGCCAATATATACAACAAATACTGTCTCATATATTGTATATGTAAGTTATGTGTCTATGGGAAAAAAATTTTTACCTCATGCTTTTAATGGCTTTGGTTAATTTTTTAAAAATATATTTTTATTGATTTCAGAGAGCACAGGAGAGGGAGAGAGAGAGAAACATCAATGATGAGAAAAAATCACTGATTGGCTGCCTCCTGTGCATGCCCCACACCAGGGATTGAGCCTGTAACCCGTGCATGTCCCCGTGACCAGAATGGAACCCAAGACCCTTTAGTCTGCAGGCCGACGCTCTATCCACTGAGCAAACCAGCTAGGGTTAATCTTTTTTTTAAAAGCCTAAAATCCTATAAGCTGAACAGTAGTTATATAAGACAGTATTACAGTAGGAAATACTTATTTATGTTTTAGATTTAATTACAAAATAGATTAAACCTTGAAGTTCAGGATTTTAGACATGCTAATAATTAATATTCAGTATTGTGCAAAAGACTATTATTAATCTGTTCTAGTAAATGTGTATAATAATGAAATCACAATGTTAAAAATAAACTATATTAAGTAGGTATTAAAAACAAATGACTTTCACACTGAATCAGTTTATAGAGAGAGAGAAAAATACAAGAAGCAGAACTCTTGCATTTCCTGTTTAACCATTGGTACTAAAGGTAAAAAGAGTGGTGACTTCATGTAAGTTTCTCTGGTGATATAAATTATTTTAGTTCTACACCAGATCAATTCTTTAAGTAGATGTGCACAAAGGGTCAGAAATTCATGACCACATACTTGTTTTTAGCATATGCTTAGAATTATCTTTTTGTTCCTACAGTTTTAATTGTATTTTGATAATTTTGGTATGTGTTTGGTAATTAAAGGAAATATTATACTATGGAAATTTTATTTAACAGAGCCACAATAGAAGAGGTGTACTTCAGGTCAATGACAAAACTAGCAAAATCTGCAAGCAATTATTCACAACTTGGGTGAGTTAATTTCTTTGGAGAACTCTTTTTTAATGCTGATTTAGGCAAAGTTTTCAGAATATTAGATTTCATTGAGGATATAATAGCTCATAAATGTAATATATATAATATACTTATTTATTGACTTGATTGAAAATATAATTAAGCTTGCTGAATTACTGAATACAAAGTATGTAAAACTTACGTTTTGCCCTTTATTAAATGACACAGTTATTCAATAGTATAATTTGGAGATTTTAAATATTAAATGTAATGCATGTTATTCTAGTTTTCTGTAGGTTCATTTTTTTCTCTAGCTTCATTTAAATTCTTCTTCTATAGTGATCTTTAAAAACTCAATTAAATGATTGAAATATTAAAATTTGTTAAAAATGTTTGACTATTTATAGACTATTATTAAATCTTTTAAGAATTTGTATTGAAGAAATGTATTCTTTGGAAAATGAAAACTAACAGAAATGTTTAAAATGAGATGACAACTCTGGGAAGAATAATTGTATAATTTGAAACATAACTCTGAAAGGAATACTTAATCTGAGTTAGTTATCTAAAGTTTGGGGAGAGGTATTTTAGCTCAGATGTGAAAATAATTTGTGTAACATTTATAAAGATTTTTATAGTGATATTTAGTAAAAGATTTCTCTGTATATGGGTTTCTGATGCATCTGTGAATCCCCTGAAATTTAATGTAAAGCTTTGGGTAGGTGTTATTAACTCATTTCTGATGAAGAGGGTCTATACCAGATTGACATATGGTTTTGCAATTCAAAAAACTGGTTAAGAACGACTATTTTATGAAAGTATTCTCTAGTGTCATTGAATGAGTTTAAATAAAAGTCTCTTGATTATGACCTGGATAAAGAGGAGCTATACTCTTCAGTTCATCCAGATGGTAGTGACATTGTTCATTATGTGTGTGTGTGTGTGTGTGTGTGTGTGTGTGTAAAAAACTACTAGAGGCTTGTTGCACAAAATTCATGCATGGGTAGGGTCCCTAGGCCTGGTCAGCGATCAGGGCCGATTGGGGCCTTCTGGCTGCTGGCTGGGGCCTCCCTTCCCTGGCTGCTGGCTGGGGCCTCCCTTCCCCGGCTGCCGGCTGCCAGCCTTTCTTCATTCTGTGCTGTTCTCTGGTGGCCAGTGCACATTATAGTGAGCGATCAAACTCCCAGTTTCTCAGGGAATCGGGTCTAAGCCAGCAGTCAGACATTTCTCTCACAATCCAGGATCCCTCGCTCCTTACTGCTCACCTGCTCGCTTCTCCTTAGTGCTGCTGTGGAGGCGGGAGCCCAGCTTCTGCACTTATCAGCCATGAGCCCTGCTTCTGTGGGAGTGCACTGACCACCAGGTGGCAGCTCCTGCCTTGAGTGTCTGCCCCCCTGGTGATCAGTGTGCATCATAGCAACTGGTCATTCTGGTCGTTCCGCCATAACGGTTGCTTAGGCTTTTGTTATATAGATTCATGTGTATTATATAACCAGAAAAAAGTTGTATATATCTAACTTTTGTAAATGGAATAATATTTGAAATTCCTTAAAGAAACCTGTATTTAAAGAAATCTTATGTTGAACTGCTTTTCTCTGTAAAGAATCCTTTGGTAAAGTAAAGCGACACTCCTATCTTACCTGCTTTGTGAAATCTAGACTATCATCATGTATCAGGTTTACATGAAGTGATGCACAAGTCTTTTGATGCTGTTGCGAGTGGATACATTTTAGTGTCTTTTTTTTCTTTCGAAGTTTTCCATCTACTTGCCAGATTTAGGGCTGATGAGATTTTAAAGTGTGAAATAATATTTAATCAGAACAATCCTAAGTGTTTACTTTTTAAAGTATATATTTATTGACTTCAGAGAGGAAGGGAAAGGGAGAGAGAGATTGAAATATCAGTGATGGGAGAGAATCATTGATCGACTGCCTCCTGCACGCTCCCTACTGGAGATCAAACCCACAACCTGGGCATGTGCCCTTGACTGGAATTGAACCATGGACCCTTTAGTCCACAGGCCGACGCTCTATCTATTGAGCCAAATTGGCTAGAGCCAATCCTAAGTATTTTAATAAGCTTCTTTAAACTTCTTTACTATTGCTTAAAATGAACATTGTTAGTTAGCTTTCCTATTGGATAGGAAATGTAATAATTGGCACAGAGTACATATTAGGATAAGTAATTTCTCTATTCTCTTGACTTAGTGATCATTGTTGCTATTAGTTTACTAGAAATTTTGTCATAAAACAAAGCAGATACTGTTGAAAATATTGTAGGGAGTACCTGAGGAAATTATAGGGTAAAATTATTCTTAGATAATTCTCTATCAAATTTAACATTGGCATTCTAAGTACTATCTAAGCTATTATAACAGTAAGTAATTCTTGGAAGTACTTGAAACTGCTGAAAATATTAAACCCTCAATATTAAGAAAAGCTGGTAAGAAAGTATGTCATACACCCTGAACTATGTATTAAAAGGGGACTCTTAGTGTTTGTTGAAGTACACAGATATAATGGCCCTCAAAAGGTTTCAGATAATAGTTTTTAAATAATCTTCTATATATATAAAAGCCTAATATGTAAAGTGTCCCCTCGGGAGTTCACCTGGGAGACCGGGAGTTTGATTGCTTGCTATGATGTGCACAGACCACCAGGGGGCGGCGTAGAATGAAGGAAGGCCCCAGCAGCCGCTAGGGACCCTACCCATGCACAAATTGCATGCATTGGGCCTCTAGTTCCTATATAATTACTACAGGCCCAGTGCATGAAATCCATGCATGGGGTGGGGGTCCCCTCAGCCCAGACTGTGCCCTCTCACAGTCTGGGACCCCTTGCTCTTTACTTACTGCCTGCCTGCTCACTGCTCCTTACTGCTTGGCTTATTGCTCCTTAGTGCTGCTGCAGAGGTTGGAGAGGCTCCTGACACCATGGCTGTGCTCGCCAGCCATGAACCTGGCTTTTGGCTGAGTGGTGCTCCACTGTGGGAGTGCACTAACTATCGGGAGCGAATCATGGCCCCTGGTGGTCAGTGCATGTCATAGCGACCAGTTGTTCTGGTCGTTCTGCTGTAACAGTCGCTGGGCTTTTATTATACAGATTAATGATGACACTAAAAATTCATGTGCAAGTTTTAACTTTTCCATGTTTAAAGTCAAAGGAACTTTTATTTCTGATGAAGTATTTAAAAATTCTTTTGAATCCTCACCTGGATTTTTTTTTTTAAGAGAAAGTAGAGGGGAAGAAGGAAGGGGGGAGGGGAGGGTGAAACATTGATTTGAGAGAGACACATTGATAGATTGCCTCCTGCGTGTGCCCTTGATCTGGGCTCGGGATGGAGCCTGCAACCGAGGAACATGCCCTTGACTGGAAATCAAACCTGAGACCCTACAGTCTACAGGCCAACGCTCTAACCACTGAGCACCGGCCAGGGCAGTCTTAATTTTTTTTCTTTTACCTAATTAAAATTACTGAATGTAACATTATTAATTCCATATGTTCTATTTTGGAGCCTTAAAATTTTTTCTTTTAGTAAATTAGTCCCGTATTTTCTTTTCCTTAGAACATTTGCACCAGTATGGGATGTGTTCAAAACATCTACAGAGAAATTAGCTAATTGTCACTTGGACCTTGTTAGAAAACTACAAGAATTAATAAAGGAAGTTCAGAAGTATGGAGAAGAACAAGTAAAGTCTCATAAAAAGGTATCAATTTTCTCTTGATAAAGGATTAATTGGTCAGATATTGAATGCTTTACTGCTTGATAATTTTTGATGAATCATTTCATACCAAATAGACTAAAGAAGAAGTTGCAGGAACTCTGGAAGCTGTTCAAACCATTCAGAGCATAACTCAGGCCCTCCAGAAATCCAAGGAAAATTACAATGCCAAGTGTGTAGAACAAGAACGTTTGAAAAAGGAAGGAGCTACACAAAGAGAAATAGAAAAGGTAATTATAATAAAAATAAATCCTCTGTGGTTTCAAAGTACTGTCATATACAAGAATGAGTGTAATATTCAAGAATGATCTCAGATTTAAGACGAAGACACGGTACCTCTGAGTATTAGTGAAATACCTGAATGAAACAGGTAGATTTACAAAATATGCTGTGTATGGTAAATAAATTAGCAAATACATAAAAAGGAATGATTTTTTTGTCTGTAACACTTTACAGGATATATTTATAAAAGATAATTGATGAGATATTGCTTGGTATAAGATTTAATGAGGTAAAACTTTTTGAAGCAAGAAAGGCATAGATACTTGAAGATAAGCTTTAAATACAGGTTGTGGTCAATTTATTGCTGACTTTGAGTACATTTATGTAGTATTGTGGTAAACCACAACCCTTTCCCCACTCATGTTTTAATTGAAAGTGGTGTTTTCCCTCCCTTCAAAAACAGTTTAACCATTCATTTATTTGATGTGGTATAGTTTCTATTAGGAATGAGCCATAGGGAGCGATAATTTTAAAAGCTTTGTAAAGTTTTGAAATATCCATAAAAAAAGAAAACCAAATTTTAACCATATTACAATTATAATAATTATAGAAGTGTGCATACTTGGGCAGAAACTAGAAGAGAATATTGAAAAATCAAAGAATTGATAGAATTTGGGTTAATATATTTCCTTTAATGTTGTGCAATAAATAAAAATTGGGAGGGGGAGAAAGATGAGGCATAGTAAGTTTGCAGTTTTAAAGTACCCTCAATTTCAGACAGCAATTATGAATAAAATGTAAAAATGTAAAACAAAACAAATAACAGGGTCCAAAAAGAACACTACCTCTGTAAACCAAAAATGGAACAGAAACCTGATGTGGCATGGAGAGATTTATTATGCAGGCTTGTAGGACTCAAAGTCCTAAAATAAGTTAGGCAGTGGATTTTGGCTTTTGTGTGGTAAAGGGGGACTAAATGTTCCATATATAAGATAATCACAAGGACCAGCAATTGCTGGGAAGATCTCAGGAAACAGGCTCAACAGTTGGAAAATGAACTTGACCTGAAACTGGTTTCCTGCAGTAAACTGTGTACAAGTTACAGTCACAGCTGTGTCCGAGATGGAAGACACGGCGGATATAGCTCTGATACAACACCCTTTTTAAATGGATCAAGCCAAGACAGTGTTTGAAACAGTGGCAATTGATATTAAATAGCTTTTTGGCAAGGCTTACAGGAATAAAAGATAAAATGGTAGAATACACCAACAGTGTGGCTGTCCACTCCTTGAATGCAGCACTGATGCATTTATTACAACGACACAGATATTGCAGGATTATACACATGAATTCCATAAAACCAAAGAAAACTTTATGACAGTATGGGAAAGGGAGAATCTCATGGGATTAATGCAAAAGGATATTGAGTCGTATAAAAGTGGGTCTGGAGTAAACAGAAAAACTGAACTATTTTTAAATTTTTAAATTTATGTGTATTTTTCCTTTTTATCGAATTTATTGGTGCTGATACTGGTTAACAGACTATACAGGTTTCAGGTTCCACAGCACATCATCTGTACACTGTATTGTGTGTTTACTACCCCAGGTCAAGTCTCTTTCCATCATCATTTAACCCTTTTGTACCCTCCTCCACCTCTCACCACCCCTCTTACCCTCGGCAGTCACCACACTGTTGTCCACATTCATGAGTTATTTTCTCTCTTCTCTCCACCCCTTGCCACTAAATCCCTGGACCACTTGTCTCTCTCCCACCATCCCCCTCACCCCAGTTGTTAGCTTGTTCTCTATGAGTCGCTCTCTATTCTACTTTGCTTCTTGGTTCATTAGATTCCACATGAGTGAAATTATATGGTGCTTGTCTTTCTCTGATTGGCTTATTTCACTTAACATAATGCTCTCTAGATCCATCCATGTTGTCGAAAGGGTAAGATTTCCTTCTTTTTTATGGCGGAGTAGTCTATTTTATAAATGTATGACTGCTTTTTTTTAAAAATTGCTTTCAGAGACAGGAAAGGAGAGAGAGATGGATACACCAGAGATGAAAAAGAATCATCAGTCAGCTGCCTCCTGCATCCCCTTACTGAAGATTGAGCCCACAACCCAGGCATGTGCCCTGATTGGGAATGACCTCCATGACCTCCTGGTTCAGGGATCATCCCTCAATCACTGAGCCACACTGGCTGGGCATAACTGCTTTTTTATCCACTCATTTACTGATGGACACTTGGTCTACTTCCAAATCTTGGCTATCTACTCTAATAAAAGAGTAATATGCAAATTAACAATCACTCTGAGACACCCAAGCCACGCCCATCAGCCAATCCACACCCACCAGCCAATCAGAGTGGCTGTATGTAAATTAACCCAGCCAAGATGGAGGCTGGCAGCCACAGAGCTAGAGAAAATAGGAGGCTTCTGTTGCAACTGCCTGCCTAGGCCGGCTGGGCCTCGGCTCACAGCAACAGTGTTTCAATTATAGAAGCCACAGAGCTGAAGCAAACAGAAGGCTTCATTGCCTGCCTAGGCCTCGTCTCATGGCAACAATGTTTCAATTATAGAAGATAAATAAACCGCAGAAACCTGCTTCCAGCCAGCCTTGCTGGGATGTTGGGTCAACGGGAGCTGTGGGCAGCCTGGAAACGGCCCTCAATCCCTCACCCAGGCTGCCCAGGCACGCCAGCAGGGACCTGAACCCTGAAGGGGCTGTGGCCAGCCTGAAAATGGCCCTTAGCCCCTCACCAAGGGACCCAAACCGTGAAGGGACTGTGGGCAGCCTGAAAACGGCCCCCAGCCCCTCACCCAGGCTGGCCACACCCCCATGGAGTGAGGGTCCCCACTGGAGGGCTTGGCCAGCTTGCAAACAGCCATTAGCCCCTCACCCAGCCTGGCCAGGCATGCCAGCAGGTGGACATCCCCCGAGGGGTCCCAGACTGTGAGAGGGCACAGGCCGGGCCGAGGGACCTCCCGCCACCAAGTACACAAATTTTTGTGCACCAGGCCCCTAGTCTATAATAATTCTATAATAATAAAAGCATAATATGCTAATTAGACTGGATGTCCTTCCAGGTGACCTGCCGGACAAAGCTGGGCTGTGAGGGAAGCCGGTGCCAGCAGGTGGGGGAAGGAAGGCCTACTCTTGCATAATTTCATGCATCGAGCCTCTATTTATAAATAACACTGCAGTGAATAGGGGTGCATGTAGTCTTTCAAATAAGTGTTTCAGATTTCTTCAGATAAGTCCCAGAAGTGGAATTGCTGGGTCATAAAGCAGTTCCATTTTTAATATTTTGAGGTAACTCCATACTACTTTACACAGTGGCTACACCAATCTGCATTCCCAACAGTGCCTGAGGGCTCCCTTTTCTCCACATTCTCCCCAACACTTGTTGATTTATTGATGATAACCATTCTGACAGGCATGAGGCTACATTTCGTTGTGGTTTTAATTGTCATTTATCTGTTGATCAGAGATGTTGAGAATCTTTTCATATGTCTGTTGGCGATCTGTATGTCCTCATTGGAGAAGGGCCTGAATTGTTCTTGATATTAACCCTTTATTAGAGATATTATTGGTGAATATGTTACCCTATTCAGTGGGTTGTCTTTTAATTTTATTGTTTTCCTTTGCTGTGCAAAAACGTTTTAGTTTGGTATAGTTCCTTTTGTTTATTCCCTCCCCTCTTTGTTTCCCTTATTTAAGGAGATCAGAAAAAACATTGCTATGAGAAATGTCTGAGATTTTACTGCTTACGTTTTCTTCTAGGATTTTTATGATTTTGAATCTGACATTTAAGTTTTTATTTCATGTTGAGTCTATTCTTGTATCTGGTATAAGAAGGTGGTCAAGTTCATTTTTTTGCATGTATCTGTCCAATTTTCCCACCACCATTTATTGAATACACTATCTTTAGCCCATTGTATGATTTTGCCTTCTTTGTCAAATATTAATTAACTAACGGCATGGGTTTATTTCTGGGCTCCCTGTTCTTTTCCATCGATCTATATGTCTTTTTTTATGCCATTACCATGATGGGGTTTTTTTGTTTTGCTTTTATAAATTTTATTGATTTTTTTACAGAGAGGAAGGGAGAGGGATAGAGAGTTAGAAACACTGATGAGAGAGAAACATTGATCAGCTGCCTCCTGCACATCTCCTACTGGAATGTGCCCACAACCAAGGTACATGCCCTTGACCAGAATCGAACCTGAGATCTTTCAGTCCGCAGGCCGATGCTTTATCCACTGAGCCAAACTGGTTAGGGGTACCATGATGTTTTGATGACTATCAGAGCCTTGTAGTATACTGTTAGTTTGATATCAGGCGGCGTGCGTCCTCTAACTTTGTTCTTTCTAAAGATTATTGTGGCTATTTGGGGTCCTTTGTGGTTCCACATCAATTTTTGGAATATTCTAGTTTTGTGAAATATACCATAAACAACTATTTTTGAAAGAACATGATTATTTTCAAAGCTAAGGTTGTCTAATAGAAGAGACAATGAACATTGCTATGGCAACAAAAGAAAATAGGACTTTACAGAGTAGAATGTTGTAGTAGATTCAGAGCAAAATGAACACTTCAACCAATCATTTTTCTGCTGTAAACAGCTGGTCTAGTAAATCAACCTTTATAAGTGGTGAGACTCGCTCATCCTGGGTGGTGTTATTGGTGTCTCTATTTTTCTATTACTGCTGTATGCTTTCGATTGATAGGACTTTAGCTACAGTCATCTTTCAGGCTGTGATCTGGAATAAGGAAAAGTAGGAAAGAGTAATTGTCCTGATAATTAGCCTGACCATTAGGATTAATTCAAGACTGATAGTGATGGACTCTGACATGGTCAGGTTGAACGGAAGCCACAGTTTTTTGGTGCTACTTTTTTCTAACATACACTGCATTCTGTTTTTAGTTTTGATCAAAGAAAGATCAGAAAAAAGGTAACTACAAGAGCTCCACTCACTGTATCAATCTATAGGTAGGGAAGAAAAAAGGCTCTTGGGCTGCTAACTAGGGCTAAAGCTTTATTGGAAGTTGGGGTTTGGGGCATACAGTTCTGACTCTGATTCAGTCAAGCCAAGTAATCAATTTATGACTACTTTGGCCATATCCCCAGTATTCTTCTGGGGAAGTAATGAAAAATGACTTTTATAATACTTAGAGTAAACTGTGGCTTTGCTGATATTAAACTTGAAAACTGCTGGATGGGAATGGGTAAGCGTAAGGATAGACCATAACACAATTCTAGGAGGTACCATTTATATTGTATTCTAGGAGCTGTCCAGCAGGACTGTTGGAGAGAGAAGAGGCAGGAAAAAAACAAGAAACCTCCCATTTGAAATGAATAAACAACCAAAATTTAGAGCACATCTAAGAAATCTAATACTAAGCTAGACACCAATAAATT
Source organism: Murina feae (assembly GCA_004026665.1). Classification (NCBI taxonomy): domain Eukaryota; kingdom Metazoa; phylum Chordata; class Mammalia; order Chiroptera; family Vespertilionidae; genus Murina; species Murina feae. The sequence continues at coordinate 19,694 of PVJC01000596.1, forward strand.
TAACAATTGGAATAAGAATGCACTCCAGATGATATTTTAATTTATAAAACAGATGAGCAAAAACATTTTATGTGTGTCGAGATTCAGAGGTAAGTCAATATAAACTTACTAGAGGCCTAATGCACAAATTTGTGCATGGATGGGGTCTGGCTGGCCAACCCTGATAGGGGCATTGCGCCGGGCTGGTGGGAGGGTGGGGGAAAGGACGGGGGAGGGCGGCCATGGGAGGTCGGCCAGCCACACCTCTGATGGGGGGGCGATTGGAGGCAGGGTTGGCCAGGGGAGGGGCCTCCATTGGACTGGTTGGCCGCTGCAGCGCGAGTCATAGCGACCAGTTGTTCTGGTCATTCCACCATTCCAGTTGCTGGGCTTTTATATACATAGATGTTAAAGAAGATTAAAGAACTAAAGAAGCATAGTGAAATAAGATCTACTAGATAGGAAAATAGCTAATTATAAAATTTGGAACTGAAAAATGTGGTATTGAAATAAAAAAAAAAAAAGGAATAGAGAAGACAAACTAGATTTGATATAGGCAAAGAGAATTTGGACGATATTACTGAGGGAATCCACCCAGCATAATACAGAGAAATAAAGATTACTAACATTCATCTAATATGGAATTCAAAAGGAAAATATGGAGAGAATGGTGGATAGATAGTATTTGAATTTAACAGCTGAGAATTTTTCAGAATTGGAAGAAATTCAAGAGGCCTCAGATTTAAGTACATTTTTGGTATTAACCATATTAAATAAAAATATATTTAGATCTAGACACCAGAGAAAAAGGTTATTAAAAGCTACCAAATATTTCTTTTTCCTCATATCTCATCATTGATGTTTCTGTCTCCCTCTTCCTTCCTCTCTGAAATCAATAAACATATTTTTAAAAAGGCGAACTATGGGAACATTTACCTATAGTATATACTGTAACATGCACATCAAACAGTGAATTAATTTGGTGTCCATGTCATTAATGCAAAAGTTTCCTAGCTAAATTAGTTGAAACTTTTTGGAGGGTTAAAATATGCGTGTGTGTGTGTGTGTGTGTGTGTGTGTGTGTGTGTAAGGACCATTTGAAAAATACATGGTAACTAGGGATTACATTTAAAGAAATGATTGAGTCTTGATATAAGCCAGAAAAGGTTTAATATAAGGTAATAATTTAGATGAAATTAAGGGATTTATTTTTGGTTAACATTTTGAGCAAAGCTGTAGCATATAGTTGTGTCCAAAGATTGTGAGTTGGTGGCTGAAATACAACCTGTGGTTCACTTGCCTTGGTGGGGTCGACAGCTCAGAGGAAGGTTGCTTTTTTCTGATTGTTCTGCTCAGAGGTGATGTCATACAGATGTGTAGTGGGTCTCTGATTTAGATATATTCAAATCCAAGTTTAAGTAAATAATTTATTTTGCCCTATAATAGATTATTATCATTATTTTAATCCTCACCAGAGGATATGTTTTCATTGATTTTTAGAGAAAGAAGAAGGGGGGGATGGAAAGGTAGAGAAACATCGATGTGAAAGAGGCATCAGTGGGTTGTCTCCCAAATGAACCCTGACCAGAAATCGAACCCGAAACCTTTTTGGTATACAGGACATTGCTTCAGTGACTGAGCCACCTAGCCAGGGCTATAATCTTATTATTAGTATGAATGTAGCTTTAAAAAAGTGTGCATAACTTTTCCTTTGGTAAATTTGAAAACAAATACTATTATGACATAGTATGTGTCTTACCCTTACTCACAGACCTTTATTTTTATAAAACACCATTTAGAAAGCACTCATATTTGTGAACTGTGACTAAGTACTTATTTTATATGTCTATATTTGCTTCATAGGACTTTATTATAAAAATTATAGGCACTTAAGCAGGAACATTTTTGGTAGTATATCAGTAAATTTATTTACAATGTTCTAATGAGTAAAATGAATAAGATGTAAGATTTATTTTATTATCAATAGGTAATCTGTTAAAACCCATCTTTTATTTATGAGAAGAATGTAGCTATTGCTTTTAAACCATAATTTCCTCATTTAAGAATAAATGCCCCAACTTCCCTTTTAGTAATGACTTTACAAAAGTGGTCAAATATGTTACTACTAGGACATTAGTTTCTGTAATTTATTCTAAGAATTTATGGTATTACTAAGCATGTGTACTGTTTAGAAAGTTGCTTTTACTTAATATAGTATTGCTGGTTGGTTGTTTCCTATGAGAGATGTTTCTTGCTTTAAAAAAAAAATAGATGTTCCCAGTACAATTACCTTCTAAAATTGTCTCATCCCTTAAGATGCATTAAATTGTTATTTCATTTTAACTTATATCAAAAAAGAAGAAAGATAACTTTGTAGTTCAAAATGTTTTTGTTTTGTTACAGGCAGCTGTTAAATCTAAGAAAGCTACAGATACCTATAAACTCTATGTGGAAAAATATGCATTAGCAAAAGCTGATTTTGAACAGAAAATGACAGAAACAGCTCAGGTTGGTATTTTTAAGGCTTTAAATCTAACATAGGATATATATGTATATTGATGAAATATAATTTTTCTGTCATATATTTTTTTAGTAGTAGAAATGTTAAAATGCACATTCTCAATGTTTTTTTTTTTTATTATTATTACATACAGTTTGACAAAAATACACATTTTGTTTTGGAGATTGAGGACCAAAATGCAATAATTATAATATAATGGATTATTCAAAAGAGGCTATTTAAAGATAATTGGGGAAAATGATGACATTGGTAAATGATGATTCTAGGCGTTATATATAGATTTTAAAATTGTCTTCTGCTTAAGAAGAAAACTGGAAATGACTGTGCTGAGATGCTGAGGATATAGCAGTTAACAAAACAAAACTCTCTGCTTTCATAAAACTTCCATTTTAGCAAGAGAAGACGGACAAAAAAAATTTCTGTTTTCTATAAGCTTGGGATAATTATATTTGATTTGTTGTTCTTAGAGCCTAATTAAAGGCCTAGATTTAAGATGGGTGCCTTTTATGAATCATTCCTAAAACTTCCATCCCCACCCTCTTGTCCTCTTGCGCCTCCCCCCACCACCCCACCCCATAGCACCTTTCATTATATAACATTCCATGAATTTTATTTGTTGTATTAGTCAGGATAGGCTGGGTATGCTGAGGTAACAAAGAACCCTCCTCCAAATCTCAGTGACTTACAGTAGCAAGGATTTATTTGTTATGCTACTTGTTCATCATGGGTCAGTTGCATCATCATCACTCTGATACTGGGATGGTGGAGGAACCCTCTTCTTAGAACATTCTTAGTCATCATGTCTGAGGGGCTAGAAACATGGTGAAGCACGAGTACCTGCATATGTGTGTGGGGGGGGAGTGGGGGGGGGGGAGGTGGTAAGGAGGCAGGATCAGAGCTGGTATCACAGAGGCCTGGGTTCTGTGAAGCCGGTGATCAGAGGGGATTAAGGGTCTTCTGCCCAGGCCTGCAGCCAGCCAGAGGTTACAGGCCTGGCAGGGGTAGAGCTGGGATTGGAGAGGTAGGGGTGGAGCTGGTGATGGGAGTGAACTACAGAGGAAACACCTTTTCTTACCACTCATTGGCTAAGCTCCCTGTATGCCACTGGCAATATTCTTAGTAACTTGGGTAATAAGAATCCCTAAAGGCGATCTAGGGTTTTTCCACCATACTCCTGGAGAAAAAAAATGAAGGTCTACTGCTGGAGGGCTAAGAAATGTCATATCCTGCCTTAGCCAGTTTGGCTCAGTGCATAATGCCTCATCCTGCTAACTCCAGGGTCTGGGTTCAATTCTGACCTAGGTTGCATGTACCTAGGTTGCAGGGGCCTCCCTGGCCGGGGCCCAGGTCAGGGCATATGCAGGAGGCAACCAATCAAAGTGTTCCTCTCACTTCGATGTTTCTCTCTGTTTTTCCCTTCTCTTCCGCATTCTCTAAAAACCAATGGAAACATATCCTCAGGTGAATATAAAAAAGAAAGAAAGAAATGTCATATCCTATGAAAGACACATCTTGAAAATGCCTAAAGAAAGTTGTCATTTCTTCATGGTGAAGGGACTGGAGTCCCTGTTGATGAAAACACCTTGGTGGCTGTGGTGACTGGCAGTGGCTGCAACAGTGGGGTGATGGGGCTGGTGGCTTCCCCTGATTAGCCTGATTGCCTCCCGCAAAGGGAGGCCAGACTGTGGCTTAGGCCCACTCCCCAAGGGGCGCAGGGAGCTGGCCTAAGCTGTCAGTAGGACACCCCCTGAGGCTCCCAGTATGTGAGAAGGGGCAGGCTGGGTTGAGGAACCCCCCCCCCCCTGCACGAATTTCGTGCCCTGGGCCCCTAGTATGAACATAAAGTAGAATCATGCTCCTGCTGAATATTCCTCAGTTCTTAAGACTAATTCAGGATCTTGCACTATTGGTATTCTCATTGACTTGTTCAAAATTAGTCAAAACAAGCACTATATTTAACTCTGTTATTTCTCATGAATAAAACTGATTGAAATGTTTGGATTATTATTGTATTATTGCCAAAACCATTGCACCTTTTTTTTAAGTTCAGAAGCTTAACACAGATATGGACATGATCATTTGGCTTAGTGATTTAAAAAAAAATATTTTTTATTGATTTTTTTATAGAGAGGAAGGGAGAGGGATAGAGAGTTAGAAACATCAATGAGAGAGAAACATCGATAAGCTGCCTCCTGCACACCCCCCACTGGGGATGTGCCCGCAACCAAGGTACATGCCCTTGCCCGGAATCGAACCTGGAACCCTTGAGTCCGCAGGCTGACGCTCTATCCACTGAGCCACAGCGGTTAGGGCATGCTTAGTGATTTTTGATCATGGAATTCAGTGTTGAAGAAAACTGGGTATTAAATATGGCGTGGTGGAATTTAATTTGATAAACCAGAGGGAAAACAAACAAACAAGCATTTAGACCTATTTCGTAAAACTGAATTTAGTGGGGGAAGGGGTTGGGAAAGGTAATCAGGCTTGTGCATGGAAATGACAAATGTATTTTTTAGTGTGTTTGTTTATTTTTTTAAAAATTTGTCTTTATTGTTGAAAGTATTACATATGCTTCCCTTTTTGTTGTTTTCCCATTGACCCCATCTACTCTGCCCCAAAACCTGATTCACCATACTATTCCTTTGTCCATGGGCTTACTAATGAAAGCCTAGGTGATCCTCACACCATCACACTGTGATGGCCTCATGATGTCACAAGATGGCTGTGCGCAAAGTGGAGGCGGGGCCCAGTGGCGCTCCGCAGGGCTTCCGCCGGGGTTTCTCTAGTATGCATATGTTCCCCAGTTAATCTTCCACGTACCACCCTTCCCTCTGAAATTTTGTTCATTAGATTCCACATGTGAATGCGATCATGTTATTTCTCTGACTGGCTTATTTTGCTTAGTGCATAATACTTAACAAATGTATTTTGTTTGAAAATGGCTAGTTCAGCATTTCCCAAATCCTGTTTTGAGGAATATTGTTCTGTGAGATTAATAGATATTCAGAGATGAAGAAAGACAAACAGGGTGGTTTGGTCAAAAAATTTTGGAAAACACTGGGTTAGGCAAAATAAAACAAATTTTGTTATGCAGTTATTTTCAGAATTTTTAATGTTTATTATGAAGCCAAGTGTAGCAGTGGTTTTCTTATTGGGAAATAAATACAAGAATACCCTGGAAATTTTTTCAAAACAACATTCTCACCTCTTTACACCCCCACCCCCAGGTAGTAGTGGAGGATCTGTGCATTTTGTAGTTTGAATACATTCCCCTGGTGATCTGTATTCCCACCTTCAGTTGAGAACTGCTAAGATAGAGTTTATAGACTTCTCAAATTTATTTCACCACAGGATATCTTTTGAAGACTACATATTAACATTTTTGAGGATTAGAAAGACATTTTGAGAGCCTGTGGGCTAGATTGTAAAGTTTTCTGAAGTAAACTGCAGTTTTTCGGTTTTTGAAACACTTCTCCCTCAGTTTTTATGACAGACACCCATATTTTCTGGGTCTCTTTATTTTCTGACCATGATAATAGGTTTTAATTTGTGTTATGTTCAAACTGAAAAAGTTCATGTTTACCTGAGAAATGGCACATCAAAAATTTAACTTTTCTCTGCTGTATTTCAGTATATTTACTAAACCCATTTGTCTAGAAGCATTGCTAAATATTACATAATGAGTAACTTGCTAAATTTGGTTAGCTGTATAGAGATAATTTCTAAAAGATCTTTTGATTTCAGTATATATGTGTATATGTGTGTATACATATTTTATATGTTACTTTTTATATTTGTTACTCAGAAATTTCAAGACATTGAAGAAACTCATCTCATTCACATAAAGGAAATCATAGGATCCTTGTCAAATGCTGTAAAGGAAATTCATTTGCAAATAGGCCAGGTAAGTTTTTACCTCATGAACTGATTCATGAACATTTTATGTTCATTTATGACTCTTTAAAAATCCCAAATTCATAACATGATACTGAATTATTTCAGATAAAAAATATGTATATCCTTTTGCTCAGAGGATAGAGCATCAGCCTGTGGACTGAAGGGTCCCAGGTTCAATCCGGGTCAAGGGCACATGCCCAGGGCTCGATCCCCCGTAGGGGGCATGCAGAAGGCAACCTATCAGTGATTCTCTCTCATCACTGATGTTTCTCTCTCTCTCCTCCCTTCCCCTCTGAAATCAATAAAAATATGTTAAAAAATATTTTTATATGTATTAACTGTAAAATAAATTGGATTTTTGATTGGTCACCAGAGATAATTCAAATTAATTTTTAAAGTTAACTATGTTCAGTTCTCTTTACATTAAAATTCTGAAGTTGCCAATTTTTTAATATCTTTTTTGAAGTTTTACTATTTTAAAATTTAGAATAGCAGCCATAAGTTATAGAACTTGTACTTAGAAATTTTCCAAAAATGTAAAGGCGGTTTAATGATCACAATTAGGGATGCATTGAAATATAGTAGAAAAAGATGAAGTCTGTTAATTCTTTATTTTATTAAATATCTAAAACTTTTGATTGCCTGTGCAGTTTTTATCATAAGGATTATGTTCCAAAACATTCCAAGAAACAAGAAACTGCATTTATTTCTAAGGCTGTGCAGCCATATGTAAGGGGTTCCTGTAAACAGTGATTGGTACCCATAGTTCTACTAACAGTGTAAGACAGGGAACAAACCATGTTTAGTAAATGAAAGTTCTTAAAGGCTCTGGCTCAGAAAATACACATTTGGTGTAATGAATTTTAATTGCTTTATGGAAGTTTTGTCTGACAATAAAAATATGTACAGAAAAAGAAAGAATTTATCTTTATCTCATTTTAATAGGTCCATGAAGAATTTATAAATAATATGGCTAACACTACAGTTGAAAGCTTGATACAAAAATTTGCTGAGTCAAAAGGCACTGGAAAGGAAAGACCTGGTAAGATGATAAACTCTGCAAAGAAATATATTCACTTTCCCATCCAGCAACTAATGTGTTTGCCTTTAAATTGCAAAACTGCAAAATGGAGCTTGGGAGATACCTGAAAATTTGTGTCAAATCTTAGGTATCATTTACTTGGTGTCTGATGGTATGTTAAAAATTAAGATTTTTGTTTTAACCTTTAGTGGTTAACAATTTAATATTACTTAAAATGGTTATTATAACTTTTACTAAGTTAATATGTTGCAGTTTAAATTTTTAAAAGTAAATTAGCAACAGAAGGCCATTTTTAAAACAGTAGAGTGCTAACAAGTATTCCCGGCACTGTTTACCAGTTGACACTGAGGATAAAGCAGTAAACAAATGAATACAGGAATCGTGGTTCCTGTGTTATGAGCAGATGTTTATAAGTATCCTGAATCTTACTTTTAATAAGCATATTATGATATATCAAATATAATAAGTAGCTCATTCCCTTCTCTTTTTATCATAATCTTCCACATTTCTTCAATCTGTTAGTTACTCTACCATATTTGTTTCACAGGTAAAAGTAATTTAGTCCAGTAAAGAAGTTAAAGTATGGTTTGGAATTCAGGAAAATAGACAAGTTATTTTTAGTGAAGTACAGGAACCATTTTTCCTCAGTGCAGTTCACAGAACTAATGCTTGAAACCTAAATCATGTTTTGACTCTACAAGATTGAACTTGTAATTGTGCAAATACTCATAAATCTTTGACTTTTTTATTATAGACAGAGTGAAACTTAGATTCTGGACTTGGATTCAAAGCCTTTCAGGATCAGTCCTTGCCCAGTCTTCAGTCTTATTTTCCATGATTCCTTTTACAGCCACCTTCAGTGCAGCCAGCCTGAACTGTTTGCTGTTTCCTATACAAGCCCCTTCCTTTCTCTTGGTATCTTAGTTGCCCTGTGTCCTTACTCCAGGAAATGTTATATCCCACTCCATTTCTACCCCATGTCTTTCCGTTTATTTGTCTAAAGAAAAAATTCTTAGAGAGTCTGGTCACATGTTACTTCCGCCATCAAAAGTGCCAGAGAACTTTAACAGTACTTTTTTTTTTTTTTTTGCATTGTTGCCATTACCTTAAATTGTAATAATTGCGTGCCCTAGCTGTTTGGCTCAGTGGGTTAGAGCGTTGGTCTGCGCACCGAAGGGTTTAGGATTTGATTCTGGTCAAGTGTATACTAGTATATCTTGGTTGCAGGCTCAATCCCTGGCCCTGGTCAGGGCTTGTGCAGGAGGCAACCAATTGATGTGTGTCTCTCATCGATGTTGCACTTTCCCCTTCCCTCCTTCTCTTTCCTTCTCTCTCTCTCTCCTCCTCCCTTCCATTCTCTCTAAAAAAATCAATGGGAAAAAATACCCTCAGGTGAGAATTAACAAAAATTCTATAATTGTGTGCTTGTGAAGAAAAGTTATATATTTGATTATCTGTTTATCATCTTTATGTGTAAACAGTACATTTTTAATGAATTAATGACCAAATGGATAAGGTTGGCATATTATGAAGGCTGGAATGAATGGATTTGCTGTTTGAAAAGTCTTGGTGAACAAATAGTAAATTACGGTTCACGTTTAGTGACCACTTAATTCTGCTAAGTTATCCAAGTGCTGTGCTAACCACTTTGCATGCAAACTGATCTTCAACAACTCTTTGAGGGTAGGCTGAGAGAAATGTTGAGAGGTTAAATGATTTACCTAAACTAGTACATGTCAGAGCTGGGATTAAATGCCAGAATTCTAGTTAGTTTTACATATATAGAGAGAATAAGATGTTGAGATACGTAACTATTAAATAATGAGAAACCCTAAAATTCCTTGAAAAGAGATTAAATTATAAGTGAATACCAATTAAAAGAGTAAAAACAATTGGGGAACAAGTAGAATTTTATATAGAGCATTTAGAAGTCTTCATAGAATAAAAGTAAAGATATATCAGTTGGTTAAAAATGCCTTAGAAATTTAAACAAGATTGGTAGATTGTATCATTATCAGTATCTTGTTTGCTACGTTATAGTGTAGTTTTCCAAAATGTAGGAAACCAAGCAAAGGTGTACAAGGGATCACCGTGTATTTTTTTTTAAAAAAAACCAACTCTATGTGAATCTACAACTATCTCAATAAAAATTTCAGTTTTCTTATTTGTGGTATAGCACAGTATTTAGCCCTGTAGTTTGTGGTCCATTCTTTACTAGCATTGGAATCTTTAAGCCTTAATGCCTTCATCTGTAAAGGGAGGATAATAATAGTAGTTAACCTCATGGGTTTACATGAGATAATGTTACATTTATTGAGTACTTAATAGATGTTATTTTCAAAAAATCAGTACATTCCTAATTAATAGGTAACTGATAATGGATATTATTTCTTTATAAATTTAAATTTACTGGCCTAAAGATATACTGAGATGTAGAAAATTTCTGAAGCTAAATGGTGAGAGGGAGTCCATGAATGGTGATGACATAGGCTTATCTAGAATCACTAGATCCAGATTTAGGTGACTATTTCAGGATGACTGTTGACATTATGATTGACTTTCAAAAAGCTGGTCCTAGTACTAACTTTAAAAAAGGAAGGAGACTATGGGATTTATTGGGGGGATAAATATCACTTCTCTGTTTGACTGCTTTGGGTGACGAGTTTTAGCTCTTACACATGTATTTGTTCAGTTTGTGAACACATAAACAAACGAGTCTTGGAACCCATAGCAATGATGAAAATTTTGAGTTTCTCAGAAAAATAGCAATCAATTTTACATGTGGTTGTGTGGAATTCATAGACTTAAAGGATTCTGCTTCGCAAGATGTATTCTAACCTTCAATTTGTATACTATTGATTGTTGTTAACATTTTTTTTCTCCTGTTTTGTAAGTGCCCCCTCTAGTGGATGAATTCCTTTTAAAATTAGTTTTAGTCCTGTGGATTACAGATTTAAAAAAGAGGCCCAGTTCTTTAAACTTTTTGTAAGCCACCCTCGCTGGTTTTGTTCAGTGGTTAGTGTCAGCCCATGAACCCCATAGAAGGGTCCCGGTTTGGATTCCAGTCAGGGATACACCTCAGTTGCAGGCTCGATCCCTGGCCTCCGTTGGGGTGTTCACAGGAGACAACCAATCTAGGTGTTTCCCTCATAGTGATGTTTCTCTCTGTCTCTACCTCTCCCTTCCATTCTCTCTAAAAAAGAAATCAATGGAAAAAATATCTTTGGGTGAGGATTAACAACAACAATGAGAAAGCTTTGTAAATCAAAAAGTATTTTCATGTGCTGTAAAAGACTTTTTTTTAAAATAAGTTACCTGTTGAAAGATATAACTCCTAACTTTATCTCCAGTTATCCTCTGTCAAACACTGAGAGCATTGACATTTTTTCATTGAGACTGTTTATACTAATTATAGGCAGTGACATTTTTGTCATTACTTTTTAAATTGATATATAATTGACATATAATATTGTATTAGTTTGTAATGATTTGATATATTGTACTTATTGTAAAATGATTACCAAAATAAGTTTAGTTTAAATATCCATCCCCACACATAGTTACAATTTTCTTTTCTCATGGTAAGAACTACTTTACCTTTCAAATACATGGTACAATGTTATTAAGTGTAGTCACCATGCTGTGTATTACAACTCTAGGACTTTGTAATTGGAAGTTTATAACTTTTTTACTACTTTCACCTATTTTTCTAATCTCCCACTCCCCACCTCTGACAATCACTAACCTGTTCTTTGTATTTTGTTTTAGATTCAACATATAAATAAGATTATACAGTATTTGTCTTTTTCTGACTTACTTCATTTAGCATAATACCCTCAAGTTCCATCCATATTGTCATAGAACAGACTTTTCTTCTTTGTTATGGCTGAATAATATTCCATTGTATATATACACCACATTTTTTTGACCTATTCATCTGTAAGTGGACAGTTAGATTATTTCTATGTCTTGGTTATTGTAAATAGAGCTGCAGTGAACATGGGGGGGGGTGCAGATGTATTTTTTGAGAGTGTGATTTCATTTATTTCAGATAAATACTCAGAATTGCTGGATCTTATGGTGGTTCTACTTTTATATTTTTGAGGAACCTCCATACTGCTTTTGACATTTCTTTGTTTAGTATAGTACTGCCTGGCTCTTCTGGAATTTGAGTCACTGTAATTGGATGCTTGAAATATCAAAGCACCTCTCGTCTGAAAGGGTCATGAAAAAACAGGTGTTTTCTAATTTTGAATTTCTTTCTATGTTCTAATAACATTATTCTAGTATTTCTACCTATTCTCACCTATTTTAGTTGCCAAAGGAAATTAAAATCCATATTTTTGAAGTTTCCCGTTTTATAGTCATTCCGCTTAATTAATTAGTTAATTAATTAATTTCAGATTTTAAGAGTATGTTTATTAAAGCTGGGGACAGTGAAACAAGGAAGTGCCTAAGAAGAAGCAGCAGGAGAGAGCCTGGGCAGGGTTGCTTTGACTCTCTAGAGACGTTATAGGAAAGAAGTGAGCTAAAATGGGGCTGCTGTTAGTACACTGGAAAGTCAGAGAAAAGGGGGCCTTGGAGACAGGACCAAGGGGGTTTGGCCAGACAAGCAGCCACTGCCCATTGCTTCCCTGGTTGCAAGTCTTATGGAAACCCTTAGAGTTTAGAAGAAAGAAAATTCACTTTAAAAGGATATTTGTATGGGTGTGTCCCAAGGAGGGTGCACCATCTTCCAGTAAAATTCTGTATGTTATTTATAATTCATAAAAGTTCAGCAAGTTTTTATTTATAAGAAACCAAAGGGTAACTTAAAATGAAAAGTTGGCAGGCCAGTGCTTAATATGTTTAGAAAAAAGGTTATGTTGACATGCTTATTGTATTTTCATTATATTGCAGTATAGGTATATAGCTTTAATTTTTTTGACTTCCAGAGATTATACTGTGTTTGAAGATACAAATAAGAAAAGCCTGAGGAAGATAGATATAAAAAATAATAAGCCACAAAGAAAAAGGGAAAAATGATACTTCTGTGGTCAGACTGCTTAAATGAAATTCATTAGTTTAGATATTTTGAGTATTTTGGCTTCTAAATTAGGTGTATTATTTTAAAGTATAGGGTAAAGCAAATAATTAATAAAATCTAGTGATCATCTTTTTAGACCCATTAAGGATTTGGAATAATATCAAACCTGTAAATAGAACTTATTACCACTGCCCTCACCATTTATTATTTTTTTAATCAGAGAAGCAGAAACCCTTGCGTAGAAAGCAAAACTAAAAATAGCTAAGAGCCAGAGACCCATAAACCATACCAGATATTCTGTGATTACTTGGTTTTCTATTCGATAGTAAGGGGCATTGACCAGAAAAAGAGGAAAGAAGAATGAATAATGATTAAGGGAGAAAACAATGTAGATTAGCACAAACAGGAGAGTAAAGGAGGAGAGCCCTCAAAGGAAATAAAATAGAAAAGCTCTACTCTGTGAAGGAGTACACTTCTACCTATTGTGTCTTAGTCACCTAGGGCAGAGGTGTAGAACTCTTCCCTGTGGGATATATGTGCCATTTGATAATGATTCTTTTGTATCTTTTAGAGCAGGAGTCGACAAACTATGGCCATTGAACTATATTTAACTCTGCTTATTTTTTAAGGCCTACAAGTAAAGAATGGTTTTACATTTTTAAATGATTAGGGAGAAAATTAAAAGAAGAGTACCATTTGTGATATATGATAATTACAAAAAATCAGATTTGAGTGTCCATAAAAGGTTTTTTTTTTAACATATTCACACTTGTTTGTGTATTGTCTGTGACTACTTTCACACTACATACAACAGTAGAGTTCAGTAGTTGTGACAGACTTTATGGCCCACAGAGTCTAAAATATTTATTGTCTTACTCTACAGAAAGTGTTTGCTACCAGTGTTAGAGAGAACATTTCTTGTGTAGTATGGTAGCAGAAATGTTATAATACACCAGAGGCCCAGTGCATGAAATTTGTGCACTGGCGGCAGGGGGTTAGGGGGGGTGTTCTGTTCCCTCAGCCCGGCCTGTGCCCTCTCGCAGTCCAGGAGCCCTCGAGGGATGTCTTAGGCCCACTTCCTCTCCTTAGGGGAGCAGGCCTAAACTGGTAGTTGGATATCCTTAGCGCTGCTGCAGAGGTGGGAGAGGCTTCCGCCACCGCTGCTGTGCTTGCAAGCCGTGAGCCTGGCTCAGGGCTTCTGGCTGAGCGGTGCTCCCACTATGGGAGCTCACTGAGCACCAGAGGGCAGCTCCTGCGTTGAGCATATACTCTCTGGTGGTCATTGCCCATCATAGCGACTGGTTGTTCTGCTGTTTGGTCGATTTGCATATTACCCTTTTATTATGTAGGATAGGATAGGATTAGAATTTTGTACCTCATAATCACACATAAGTTTTCTTCAACAGCTGATTTTGCTGTTCTTCAGTTCAGAAACCATTTAATCAGACATTCTGCACCAACTACATCTGCAGTCATATTACAGTAACTGAGCCTCATAATAACAATCCTAAATTGTAAAGTAAAGATTAAACTGTTTTTGTGCAGGCTTTAAGGAAAGCTGAATTCTCAAATTTGAAATAGCTATTAAAATGTTAAATGTATAAACAGTGGCAATAAAATATGAAAAAGTAAGCTGATTATAATTTTTACATGTGCATAATAACAAGGACAGAGTTTTAGTTCTTTTTGCATTATGTAAAAGAAGCTAACTCCAGCCAATGTGAACTTAAAAGGAAATTGATTGGAAACAAACCAAGGTATCCCAAGGATCTAAAATCAGGAATGGAGCCAGGCTGCAGAAAGAAACCCATACCTATAGGCATAGTAGGTATCATTTTTCCTTTATTTACTAGTAATCTCTGCATTTCTATGGCTTTGTTTTGTTCTTTTTTTTTCTTTTCTTTTTTTTTTTTTTTTGAGCTTACAACCTCCTTTGTGGCATCTTTATTTTTCTACCTGGTACATGAACAATGTAAACGTGGGTCAAAAATCAGCTGTACTGAAACACTTCAGCTAATTGTAGAACAGAGGGGAGTGGACACAGAGGGTGGGGCTGACAGTTCCAGACCAGCTTCCTTAAGGGCTTGTGGTCTAAGCCCGTGACCAGAGGGTGTTCTGGGCAGGACCATGTAATGCAGGCTCTGGTGAGGAGGGACAAGAAGGACAGTCGCAACAGGGACTGCAGCCCAGCATGAGTTTATTAGCTTCTGGTGGTACACTCCTGCTTGATGAAGTTGATCAGCCCATTGGTGGAAGAATCGTGAGAGGTCACTGGGCTGCTGCCATCAAACTCAGGCTCAATTTGCTTAGCCAGCTGCTTTCCCAGCTCCACTCCCCATTGGTCAAAGCTGTTGATGTCCCAGATGATGCCCTGAACGAAGATCTTGTGCTCATACATGGCAATTAAAGCTCCAAGGATGAATGGTGTGAGCATGGTAAACATAATAGAGTTGATTGGACAATTTCCTTCAAAGACCTTGTGTGGCAACAGCTTCTCCAAGTCCTCTGGGCTCTTTCCTGCAGCCTGGAGCTCCTTCTGAGCCCCCTCTGTCAACTTCCCCCTCAGGGCCTCAGTCTGGGCCAAGAAGTTGGCCAGGAGGATCTTGTGATGCAGACCCTTCCTTATCGGGTGCTGGCTCTGAACCGGAATGA
Source organism: Murina feae (assembly GCA_004026665.1). Lineage (NCBI taxonomy): Eukaryota > Metazoa > Chordata > Mammalia > Chiroptera > Vespertilionidae > Murina > Murina feae. The sequence goes on from PVJC01000596.1 coordinate 34,811, forward strand.
GGAAGTCACAAGGTATCATCTTGGTGCCTTCTTGGTAGAAGGCATGCTGGCTCCCCCCACACAATGGGGCCCGTCTGGTGGTCCACACGGATACCGGACTTGGTGATGTACTTCCCATTGGATTCCATGTCACCCTGCTGGAAGTAGGCAGCAAAGCGGTGTAGGTACTGGTCATAAGGCAGCATGGCATGTGTCTCACACCCAAAGCAGTTGATGTACCAGATACCCAACAAAGCCAGCAGGACCGGGGCACTCTTCTCCAGGGGAGTCTTGCAGAAGTGCTGATCCATCCAGTGAGCCCCCCAGAGCAGCTGCTCGAAGTTGTCAAATCCCACGTGCAGGGCAATGGAGAGTCCAATGGCTGACCATAGTGAATAGCGTCCTCCTACCCAATCCCAGAACTCGAACATGTTTTGAGGGTCGATTCCAAACTCTTTCACTTCGGTTGTATTAGTAGACAGGGCAACAAAGTGCTTCGCAACAGCAGAAGGATCCTTGGCCGACTGGAGAAGCCACTCCTTCGCCGTCTCTGCATTGGTGATGGTCTCCTGGGTGGTAAAGGTCTTGGAAGCAATAATGGACAGGGAGGACTCGGGGTTCAGGTTGGCCAATGTTTTGGCAATGTGGGTCCCATCGATGTTGGAGACAAACCAGACCCGGGGATCTCCCGAAGAGTATGGCTTCAGGGCTTCTGTCACCATGAGGGGTCCCAGGTCGGAGCCACCGATGCCGATGTTAATGATGTCTGTGATGGGCTTGCCCGAGTACCCCTACCAGTCACCACTTCGGACGCGCTGGCAGAAAGACTTCATCTTCTCCAGGACCCTGTTGACCTCTGGCATCACATCCTTGCCATCCACCAGAATGGGTGTGTTTGACCGGTTCCGCAGGGCCACGTGCAGCACTGCCCGATTCTCAGTGAAATTGATCTTCTCGCCATTGAACATGTTCTCCCGGGCGGCCTCCACACCCCTGGACTTGGCCAGGTCCACCAGCATCTTCATCACACCCTCAGTCACAAGGTTCTTGGGATAATCCACCAGAATACGCCCATGGCTAGTATCGAGGGTCAAGCTGAAGCGCTTGAAGCGCTCCTTGTCCCCTTCGAAGAGGCGGCGCAGGTTGAGGTCGGAGCCGTGCTTGCGATGCCATTCCTGTAGCTTCTGGAAGTGCGCGTTCTGGGTGAGCGCAGCCATGGCGAGAGCAGTGGGATCCAGGGGCAGTGAGGAGGGTGGAGGAACCAGAAGGGCTGACGGCGTGCCTGGCTTTGTTTTTTTCTTTGCAGAATGGCTTTCTTTGCTTTCTCAGGCACTTCCCAATAATTTTTAGGTACTTTTACTTTTTGTTAATTGCAGCCACAGCTCAGAATTAATCCAAGTTTTTGATCCTTTCCAAATTTCTGGGAGAAAGAATATGGATTAAGAAATCTTGAGTCAGGTAATCTTTCTAGTCCAGTCAGTTCTGACTAGGTCATGCAGTATAAGCATGGCGTCTGCAGCACCTGTGGAGAAGAGGGAAGTTACTAGAGAAAAGTAGGTGAGTATAATTGCCCAAGGTTTTATCAGGATCACAGAGGGTGGAAATATGACTCAGTTTGGGGGTATGGAGGCATTGCCAGATTTTGGATATAGGAGGAGATTGTATTTCAATGCTAAGATTCTGTTTGGAGAACTAGATGAAAATTTGGAAGATTTCACAGCGACTGAAATTCCATGGTTAAAATTCTGTTTCTCTGATTTAAGAACAGGATTCTCTTTTTTTTTAAATTTATCTTTATTGTTCAGATTATTACAGTTGTTCCTCTTTTTTTCCCTCAATAGCTCCCCTCCTCCCATTTCCTACCCCACCCTCTGTCCCCCCCCAAGAACAGGATTCTTAAGTTTGCCTTATCACTGGTTCTCAAACCTGAGTACATATAAGACTCATTTATAGAAATATTTTCCCTTTTCATTTCTCTTTCTTTTCTTTTTTAAAAAAAGTGCCAACCTAGACCTTCCCAATAGGACACGGGGTGGAGCCCAGCAGTTTGTGGTTGAACAAGACCTCCTGGTGATTCTGATACAGGAAGCATTGTGCTAGAAGTTGGGATTTGGAACCATTGGATTGAGGGAATTTTGTTACAAGACTTTATTAAAGTAAATATTCTTGAAATGAAGTGGCATTGATGTAACTTACTTGTAAATGACTTGGCAGGCAAGAAAAGAAAAACAATGTGCGTATTAGTAGGTATGTGTTGAGAGAAAGAGAAAGCAAATGTGGTAAAAGGTATTATTGTTATCCCTCATATCAAATGATATGACTTAGGTTCCAAAAGAGAAGGTAACTAGTCCAAGGTAATCAACCAGTAAAACCAGAACTTGAGCCTGCATGCCCTTTCTGTAACACCACAAGCTGGAGTCTGACGCTCCTTTTCATGTTAGCTTGCCTGGTTCATCATCCCAGGAATGTAGGAATGTGGCTGTGTTGAGTTGCACAGACCCAGGAGCGAGCCTGAGAACATGACATTGCTCTCATTATGAGTCACAGGTATTTTCCTCTCCTTCTTTCCCTCCCCCCTTCACTATCATTCTTTTTGTTACATTTTGGGGTCTGTGCATGTTTGTTTTGTCTTCTAATTAGAACCAAGTGTTCTGTGGTTTCAGTTGGGGATATGCAGGAACATGCAGGAACATGCTTGATTTGAGTAATCCAGATTTACTATTTGAGTTTTGAGGCTAGTTTTTAGGCAGACTTGTAAACTTGCCCCGTTGGTGACCTGAGATTTAGAAATGACACCAAAACAATGGGAACTATTAAATATTTCACGATTTTTAATATTCTCCATCATTCCACAGAAT
>PVJC01000596.1:37747-117777 GCA_004026665.1 Murina feae
CTGTTGGTTGTGCTTATATGCATGCATACAAGTCCTTTGGTTGATCTCTTACCCCTCCAACCCTCCCCTACCTTCCTGTTGTAGTTTGACAATCTTTTGATGCTTCTTTACCTCTGTCTATTTTTGTTCAACAGTTTTTAATGTTCTTTGGTTGTTAACTTTTTTTATAGCAGTAATTTATTCCTACCTGGTTATTAAAGTATCATATGTAAGAATTGTTTTGCTTTCAATAGTTGACTTTTTGGAGGTCTGCCTTTAATTTCTTCTGCCTTTAATTGATATCATGATAGCATTTTTAGATAATGTGTAAAAGAGCATCAGGAGCCCTGACCGGTTTGGCTCAGTGGATAGAGCGTTGGCCTGCGGACTGAAGGGTCCCAGGTTCGATTCCGGTCAAGGGCATGTACCTTGGTTGTGGGCACATCCCCAGTGGGGAGTGTGCAGGAGGCAGCTGATCGATGTTTCTCTCTCATCAATATTTCTAACTCTCTCTCTCTCTCCCTTCCTCTCTGTAAAAAATCAATAAAATATGTTAAAAAAAAAAAGAGCATCAGGAGACAGAGCTAAAATGATCTTATTTGCTTTTATGCAAACTAAATTGCCCTTGTGGCCTAGCATAAAATCTAAGTGCTAAGAGCGGTTACTTACTTTGACAGCAGAATTAATTGAGCCTAAAAGAGTTGAAATTCCAGTTGTAGCAAACTATTCTTTCTGACTCTCAGTCTGCCTGTGGTACTGTCAAGAAGAGTAACTTTTTTATGATTAAATAGCGGAATGATGGGCAGTGGACAGCATTTGAGGGAGGTGCTGAATAAACCTTCTACCTCTGAGACAGTTAAGTGACATGCTGCAAGGGGGGTCAGAGTGTGTGCATTGATATCCAGCTGAGCTGTCAGCTGGCACTTGAGCCAGGCAAGCAAAGTTTTGCCATGTGAAACAGCATGTGGAGCATATGCAGTTTAAAAATACAATCATTTCCATGCAAGATTTAATGTATTTTTAAAAGAAGGGTATATTTAGTTTTTTTAGACCACAACTGTGTTGGTATTCTGATCTTCTATAGAAAAGCTTATGTATACATGGTACTCAGCTTAAAATTTTTAATACATATTTTACAATTTGAGAGGACTTGACATCTTATATTTTAAAAATGTCATTTTGAATAATTTATTTTAATGTATATTTTCATATTTCAAACGAATTGCAGGGGATGTTTAGAAAAGATAAAGAGAAGAGCCATCAAGATATGTCTGGTATATAGGAAAAAGGTTTTGTGAAAAAATATATAGAATTTTGTTTAAAGGGATTAATTTTTATAGAGTTAAGGCATGTTTTTACTAGTTCCACAAATATAAAGCTATCCGAAATTTAAAAAAAAAAATCTTTATTGTTGAAAGTATTACATATATTCACTTTTTTCTCCCATTGACTTCTTCTAGCCAGTCCCCGCTCCCCACCCCAGGTCTTCACCAACCTTCTGACCCCCCTATATCTGTGTCCATGAGTTATGCAAGTATGCATACAAATTCTTCAGTTGATCTTTCTATCCACCCATCTTTCTCTGCCTTCCCTGAGATTCGACAGTCTGTTCCATGCTTCTGTATCTCTGGATCTACTTTGTTCATTAGATTCCATATATGAGTGAGATATGATACTTGTCTTTCTCTGACTGGCTTATTTCATTTAGCATAATACTCTCCAGGTCCATCCATGCTGTCTCAAAGGGTAAGAGATCCTTCTTTTTTACTGCTGCATAGTGTTCCATCGTATAAATGTGTACCACAGCTTTTTTATCTACTCACCCACTGATGGGCACTTGGGCTGTTTCCAGATCTTAGCTATTGTAAATTACGCTGCTATGAACATCAGGGGTGCATACATTCTTTCTGATTGGTCTTTTGGATTTCTTAGGTCATATTCCCAGGTGACTTACTGGATCAAATGGAAGTTCCATATTTAATTTTCTGAGGAAACTCCATACTGTTTTTCACGAAAATCTTAAGAGAACATCCTGTGTAATAAAAGCCTAATACGCTAAGTGTCGGGTCATCTGTTCAACCAATCAAATAATATGCTAATGATATGCTTCTGCTGCTCAACTGCTCGCTATGATGTGTGCTGTTCACCAGGGAGTAGACAGCAGACTGGTCGACCAGTCTCTATGACATGCACAGACCACCAGGGGACAGGTGCTCCAACTGGTAGGTTAGCTTGCTGCTGGGGTCCAGCCTGTCGAGACAGAGTGAGACAGGCCAGACATGCCCTGGAGCCCTCCCATGTCCCTCCCCGGCTGGCTCACCTCTCACATCCCTCCCCAGCCCCGATCGTGCACCAGTGGGTTCCCTCAGCCTGACCTGTCCCCTCTTGCAATCTGAGACCCCTCAGGGCATGTCAGAGAGCCAGTTTTGGCCAGATCCTGCAGGCCAGGCCAAGGGATCCCACTGGTGCATGAATTCATGCACTGGACCTCTAATACACTGTATTTGATAAGGTGATATTGTAAAAGTCTTTCTAGACATATTTTTACATACTTGTAAATAATGCAATTTGTTTGGCATTCATGTTTTGTTTTTCTCTAGTGTAAGCCAATAGCCTAAGTATTAGAAATTCTGTAAATGGTTACTGGGCACAAATTACATGCTGTGTTACTGTGTAGGAGAATTTTTGAGTAACCACATTTCTGGTTCTTTTTTTGTAAACTCAGATTTGACAGGTGGTTATATTCTCTCAAGTTTTATTAGTGAGTGGTAATACAGCTGTTGGTAATTTAGGAGAGTTTTTTGTTTTTATTTTTTTAATATATTTTTACTGATTTCAGAGAGGAAAGAAGGAGAGAGAAAGAAACATCAGTGATGAGAGAGAATCATTGATCTACTGCCTCCTGTGTGCCCCACACAGGGATCGAGCCTACAACCCGGGCATGTGCCCTGACTGGGAATCGAACCCGACCTCAATGCTCAACCAGTGAGCCACCTTGGCCAGGCTTTTTTTTTTTATCTTTACCAGAGGACATGCTTATAGAGGGGGGAGGGTAGGTAGGGGGGGGAAGGAAACATTAATGTGAGAGAGATACATCTATCAGTTGCCTTCTATACATACTAGAGGCCCGTTGCACGAAGATTCACGCAATAGGCCTTCCTTCGCCTGGCTGCCTGCATCGGTTTTCCTCCGGCACCTGGGACCCAGGGCTTTGGTTGGGCCACAGCAGAGAGACTTGGCTTCTCTTCGGCTGCAGCGAGGCTTGGCTTCTCTAAATTAACTGCCATCTTTGTTGGATTAATTTGCATACCCATCCTGATTGGCTGGTGGGCGTAGCGGAGTGACACCAATGTGCATGTTTCTCTTTTATTAGTATAAATGTGCCCTGACCAGGAATCAAAGTGGCAACCTTGAGGTGCATGGAAAAATACTCCAACCAACTGAACCACTCAAGCTGGGCAGATTTTTCATTCTTTATAATATTTATACCAAGTACAAAGTTGCTAATTATCAGATACACACACTAAAATTTTTTACATTTTTTGATGTTCCAGTTCTTATCTCTTTATCAACCGTTAACATAGGCCTTGAAAGGAATCTAAGAACAAGCTCATTACCCTTTCATTTAATGAAATCTTAGCTTTGCAGAGAGTGAATTTGTAATTCTTAAATTTTCACTGGGCCATTTTCTGACTTGACTTAAGTTTATATCATAAGATACCCTAGTAAGGAAGATATTGCTAATTAATTCATTAGAACCTTGTTTACCAGCTCACTTTTATGACTGTTTTATGCTGCTTATCACTAAATCTTAATCTCTGTTTGTATAGAGATGAACTGAAGAAGTAAACCTTAGATTGGGAGACATTTTAGCCAATATTTTTAGATGCTAGTTGTAGAGCAATGTGTTTTTTTTTTTTATAATGGAATGATCAATGATGAATTTGCACACAGTTAGAGTTAAGCTTAATGTCTCAGAAGAAATAGTAATGAATCCTCTATTATCTAATCTTCAAACTCTGTTTTTAAATACATTGTTATAACAGATCATTGTTATAATGAAACCAGTTACCATTAATGAATTACAAATTATTTCACTACAATGCTGGACTTGTATAAATGTATGTGTTGTAAAACAGGGCTAAAATGATAGTTTAATGGAAGATAATTATTTAGCCTGATATTTAGCTTTGGAGATAGTTCAAAAGAAGAGTAATTCATGCTTTTGCTACTTTCTCTACTACTTAAATAATTTGGTATTTTTACATATGTGAAATGTACCATATTCTGTGGCAATTAAGGCAAGTCTCAGCAAACCTGCTTCAGGGCTATTTTAGTTGTTTTTTGATTTATATTTTATCATCTCCTTTTCTACAATCTATCACTCATGCAACTACTAAATTAATTTTTCTATAAACCTCTTTGTAGGGGTGTGTGTGTGTGTGTGTGTGTGTGTGTGTGTGTGTCTTCTTACATGAAAACTCTTCCCATTGCTTGCAAATTGCAGTTTAAATTCCTTAATTTGTTATGCAGTTAGAGTAATGATTTTGAATCTTTTTCATCTCATGGTACACAAACTAATTACTAACATTCTGTGGCACAACAAAGATATATTATATTTTTGCTGATCTGACAAAAAATAGGTATAACTGATTAAATCACACCAGACTGCACTAGCAGGGTCACATTCTATTGTTTTAATTTTACAATCTGAGGGAAAAGAGGTCAGGTTTTGCATTTTAAAATAATTCCTGCGGCACACTAATGTGCCTCTTACATATAGCACACCAGTTGGAAATAGCTGAGTTAGAGAGTCTGGGTTGTAATCCCAGCATTACCACTTAGCTAGTATATAACTAATTTATTTGTTCAGTAAATATAGAAAACCTTGTATTTGCCTTTTACAGTGGTGCATGAGACAGACAAGGTCCCAAGCTAACATTCTAGTAGTATTTTATTTACTATCTGGGCCTCTTGTTCTTCCCATGAATACAACCGAGGAGGATTCAGCAACTACTCTTACTATGTTTTCTCTCAACTACATGGCAAGCTCCTTGAAAGCAGAAACTGCATGTTAGATCTCTGTGTCTCCAGGTCTGTGATACCATATATAAAGGACTTTCAGTAAATTGTCATCATAATAATAAACTAGTCACAATTATTTTACTGTTAATGTTACTTGATTTTTAAAATCGTTACTGATATTAACACTGAGATAACACTGGAACACATTTCAGAACATTTAAAAAGATACAGTTGACCCTTGAACAACGTGGGGGTTATGGGTGCTGACACTAATGCAGTAGAAGATCTGTATATAACTTGACTACCCAAAAACTTAAGTTGTCTTTTGGTATCCATGGGTGGATTGGTTCCCCCACCTTCACAAATACTAACATCCACAGATGCTCAAGTCGCCTATATAAAATGACGTAGATCAGTGCATACAGCTGGCCCTCAGCATCTGCGAACTCCTGTGGGATCAAAAACAGTACAGGTAGCCCTGGCCAGTTTGGCTCAGTGGATAGAGTGCTGGCCTGTGGACTGAAAGGTCCCAGGTTCGATTCTGGTCAAGAGCATGTACCTGGGTTACGGGCACATCCCCAGTGGGGGGTGTGCACTAGGCAGCTGATCGATGTTTCTCTCTCATCGATGTTTCTAACTCTCTATCCCTCTCCCTTCCTCTCTGTAAAAAATCAATAAAATATATATTTAAAAAAAATACAGGTCTGAAAAAAATCTGCATATAGTGCACCTGCATAGTTTAAACCCATGTTGTTTAAGGGCCAACTTTTATTGTAATGGGATTTGATCTGATTGTTTTCTACTAGCTTTTTCTAGCAGTTGTTTATATATATGCATATACATATATTTTCTAGGCCTTATTGAATTTGAAGAATGTGACCCAGCTAGTGCAGTTGAAGGTAAGTTGACTAGTTAATAATGTGTGATAACTAGCTAATATCTTCTGTTTATTGAACAAATAAAGAGGGTCTGCTATCCATTGCCAGAGCTTGTTTATGGAATGATGTAAAAAATCTTAATGTGGTTTGAAGGCTTGCAGAAACTAATTTTTACTTAATAAATAAATAGGTTAGTAAAAAAAATGATTAGTGATTAGAATATATATTTTAAAAGATTAAATATAACATGTATTTTCTTCAAATATACATTGAGATTGTTTTCTCCATTGACACCCATTTTTCAACATTCTATTGTCATAAATATGAAACTCATGTATAGTGCTTGTTCTATAGTAGGTAATGTTTCAGTAATTAATGAGGTTACGCATTAATGTTAATATTAGTATCGTTCAGAATGAGTAATGATTTGACTTGGGAAAGAATCTACATATACTTTATTTAAATTGATCTTTTTCATAGTATGAAACCCAAGAGATGTCTGCTATTTTTGTCATGTTTTAGAAATCTTACTTTGTCAGCTACTAGAAATAATTTGAAAGCAAGCTTCTATTTTTTCTAAGTCCTGAGTAAGAATTTGGAGAAATGGTTTACTGTCATTTGTAAGTTTACTATTGGAGCAGTCAGGAGCTCTGAGGCCTAGACTTTTTATGGTTACTAGCTGTTTGTGAGCAGGAATGATTTAAATTCTCTGTGCTTCAGCCTTCTTTAAGAATTGTAAAATGTAGATAGTAAATACTACTCTGTGAGAATAAAACTATAGTTGGTTTAAAAAATATAACATGATAAATGTATGGTTTAGGGACTTTGTTTTGCTTGAATGCAAGTACATTATTCTAAGACACCTGAATTCTAATCCTGGCTATAGTGTTTCCTTAGTCATATAACACTGACTTAAAAAAAAAAAAAGAATAAATAATACCCTTGAGTTTCTTCACCTATAAGATGAAAAGTTAGCTTAGGTCTGCTCAAGTTCTCAAAGAGGAAGCAGCTAAACTCTAAGTGCTGAACTCCATCAACAATTTAATAGCACGACTGACCTTTAAAAATTAATTTGTCATGTAAGAAGAGGAAAAAGAACTGCCATATTAGTAAAAACAAAATATTTGTTTCTCATTTATGGTAAAGTCCACTCATAACATTGTTTATATTAGAGATAATATATGGATGCCATATTATAAGCTTCCCATGTTATACTATTAATGGATATGTTGAATCATCTTTTTACTTAACACATTTGTATTTTGTGACCTTCTATTTCCTTATATTTATAAGAAAATTTGATATAGCAAATAATATACTGAATTGGGGAATACTTAGAGAAGAAAAGAGAATTTCATTGATCAAGTGAATTTTCTAAAACCTTTTGATGACTAATAGGCTATGTCATGTTAATATAAACTTAAAGAGAATATAACTGATTTCAGTATTAGGGTTTAGCAATAGATATATTCATTTCTATCATCCAGATTTAGTATTGACAGTTATGAGCAAATTATGTGTCTAGATACAAGATGCATTCATAAATTTAATATATCAGGAACAGTTAATGTTTCTGTAACAATACACATTTTTAATACACATTTATTTTAAGGTATAAAACCAAGGAAAAGAAAGACTTTTGGCTTGCCAGGAATAATTAAAAAGGAAAAGGATGCAGAGTCTGTGTAAGTATAATAAATATTGTCAAAATACTTTATTTTATTATAAATAATTAAGACCTTTTTTGAATTTGAAAAGTAAAAATTCTCTTGTAAATAGCTCAAATTATATATGGATAAGGGGGAAAAATACCAGCTTTTCTAAATATATTTGCCAGCTCCTCTGGTTTACTTAAAAGTATTCACTTTTCTCATTTTAAATTTTAAGATGAAAGCTTTAGTGTCTTATAATTGAAACTTTAAAACTACTCATTATAAAATTAAATGCATGTTTTATTTTTTATTATTTAAAAAAAATTTTTTAAATGCCTATTTTAAAAAATTAAAAATGCAGAGAAAATGATGAAATCTAAGTCTTGATGCACAAGAAAAACCTATAGTCAACAATTTGTTTAAATTCCTTCTAGATAATTCTAAGCATGTAGGGACATAATTATGTACAGGTGCTACTCGACTTACAATGGGGTTATACCCTGATAAACCTGTCATAACTAAAAATATCGTTAGTTGAAAATGCTTGTAATACTCCTACCAAACATCATAGCTTAGCCTTAAAGAGATGCTACCTTAAACATGCTCAGAACACAGTATCTGAAAAGCAGAGCAACACAGTACAGATGGACCCTGACTTAACAGTGGTTTAACTTAATGATTTTTCAACTTTACAATGTTGTGAAAACAATATGCATTCAGTAGGAATTGTACTTCGAATTTTGCATTTTGATCCTTTCCTTAGCTGGGGATGTGTAGTATGATTCTCTCTTGTGGTGTTGGGCAGTGGCAGCCCCCATGATTATGAGGTTAAACAATTGATACTCTATAATGTACAGTGTTTTTGCGTCCCATCATATCGTAAAACTCCCATCTGTGTCTCCTGCTTCTGGTGAAAAGAGGAAGGCAAATATTCTTGAGATGAAACTCAAGACAATTGCACAGCTCTAAGCTAATGTAAATATTCTGAGCACATTTAAAGTAGGCTAGTCTAAGTAAACTATGATGTTTGGTCGGCTATTGCATTTAAAAGCATTTTCATCTTACAGTGGGTTTATCGGTACATAACCTAATTGTGAATCAAGTAGCATCTCTGCCCTGTTAGGGTATCTCTATCATTAAGTCAAACCATTGTATGTGGGGACTATCTGTATGCATAAATGGAAAATGTTAAATGTTGGAGAAAGAAAACCCTAACATGTTTCAAAAATTAGGCCAGTCATCATTTTTAGATGGAGATGGAGTTTAAATTTAATTTACCTTTTTTAAAAATAAGAAATTAGTATGCAAAGAATATATAATTTAGCATGTAAGAATTTCATCTAGGTCCTGATCAGTGTGGCTCAGTTGGTTGGACCATCATCCCATGCACCAAAGGATTGTGGGTTTGATTCCTGGTCAGGGCACATAACCAGATTGTAGGTATGATCCCTGGTCTGGATGTGTATAGGAGGCAACTGATTGATGTTTCTCTCTCTCTCTCTCCCTTCCTGCCTCCCTCCTTCTGCCCCTCCCTCTCTCTAAAATCAATGTAAAAATATATCCTTGGGTGAGGATTAAAAAAAAAAAAAAAGAATTTCAACTAGTATTAGCTAAGTGAAGTTTCTACCTTGACTGCACATTTGAACTGCCTGGAAAATTTAAATAATCTATGCCTGGCCTCATCTCAGACCAATTTAACCAGATTCATGGTCAGGAGGCCCCAACATACTCTTTGTTTTGTTTTGTTTTGTTTTGAGCAGCCTATGTAATTGCTTACATACATCTGGGGTTGAGAATCAATGAGTTTGATTAGCCAGAGACAATCAAAATTATTCAGCCCAGATTGAAGGACACTAATTAAAAGTCTTAAGTGGTTTGTTGACCCAAGTGACATTGGCTGAAAATTTGTTTAAAATTCTTCTCTATCATAATCAGACCTCACACGAGATTTAATATTTTGATGGGCACTCACATTTTCAGTACAAGGAAACAATTTGTGCATTGGGTGTTTTTGCCTACTACCTAATTATATTCTTATCTGTGTTTTTCAGAATTTCTGGCCATTCTAAATGTCTGTTTCATCCTCTCTTCTAAGTGGTTATTTGGTTAACAAATTAAGATAATTACAAAGTGACTTATATCTATAGATGGCATTTGCCATCTCTCCTGCAAATGTCTTTTTTGAGCATTTATGAAAGGGGTATTTTGCTAAGGGGATGGAACCTAATCTCTTTTTATAACATTGGAAATACATTTTGAAGTCTAGATGATTGATTTGTAAGTAAATTTTTAATGCAGTCAGTTCATCTGCTAGTGACTATATTATAAAATGTAATGGCCATAGCCTTGGCTGGTTTGACTCAGTGATTGGAGCATTGGCTTGAAGTGTTGCGAGTTAACATTCCAGTAAAGGGCCAAGGAGTAACAAACAAAAATAATGGCCATAAATTAAATATTTTTATAATGTATGCTTTTCACAGCAATTCACTCAGGGAACTTACAATATTTTTGTATAACTGTGTTTTATATATTTATTTTTAATTCCTAGAGGCCCGGTGCACGAAATTCGTGCACTGGAGTGGGAGGGTGTCCTTCAGCCCAGCCTGTGCCCTCTCCAATATGGGATCCCTCTCACAATCCAGGACTGCTGGCTCCCAACCACTCACCTGTCTGCCTACCTGACTGACCCTAACAGCTTCTGCCTGCCAGCCTGATCACCCCCTAACCATTCCCCTGCCAGCCTGATGGACACCTAACTCTTCCTCTGCAGGTCCATTCTCCCTCAACTGCCCTCCCCAATGGCCCTCCTCTGCTGGCCTAGTCACCCCCAACTGCCCTCCCATGCAGGCCCAGTCACCCACAATGGCCCTCCTCTGCAGGTCCAGTCACCCCCAACTGCCCTCCCCTGTAGGCTTGGTCCCCCCCACCCCCCAGCTACCCTCCCCTGCCCTCCATCTTGTGATGGCCATCTTGTGGCCATATGGGGGTGGCCATTTTTAACCACCCGGGGCGGCTATCTTGTGTGTTGGAGTGATGGTCAGTTTGCATACTGGTCATGACTAATTGTATATCCAGTCATGGATAATTAGCATATCTGGGCTAATTAGCATATCCCTCTCATTATACAGGATATTATATAGGATTATTTGTTTTTAATCCTCACCTGAAAAAATTTTCCTTTTCTCTTTTTGTGTTTTTCTTAAATATTTTTATTGATTTCAGAGAAGGGAGAGGGAAAGATAGAAACATCAGTGATGAGAGAGAATCATTGATCATCTGCCTCCTGCATGCCCCCTACTGGGGATTGAGCCCACAACCCAGGCATGTGCCCTGACTGGAAATCAAACCCTGACCTCCTGGTTCATAGGTCAACAAGCCGTGGCAGCTGGGCCAAGGAAATTTTTCTGTTGTTTTTAGATAAAGTGGAAGAGTGGTAGAGGGAGAGAGAGGAGGGAGGGAGAGAAATATGTATGAGAGAGATACACACATAGATTGGTTGACTCCTGCTCATGTACCTACTGGGCCTGCGATAAAGCTTGAGATTGAGTTACATGCCCTTGACTGGGAAGATAACCCACCACCCTTTGGTGCCCAGGCCAACGCTTTAACCACTGAGCCAAACCAGCCAGGGCTATGTCTATGTTTTTAAATAATTTTTCATGATGAGTAATTTCTCAGTCTGATCAATAGGCCATTTGGATATTGTAATATTTTTACCAATGAGAATGCTAGCGCAGAAAATTATCCTTCAACCATTGTACCATGATTGCCTTCTTTCAACACTTCCTGGCAGAAAAAATGTTAGAATTCACTTTGCTTAAAATGCCCAAGGTTCTTGGCATTGTTATTCTCTTAGGCTCAGGCTTTTGAAATGCCAGCAGTTGTGGAAGGAGGGTCCTGTTTAGAGTATGCTCTTCCTGGGGCTTCATCTGCAGGTCACAGAGAGCCCACTGTGAAGGCAAGCAGATGAGTGCTGTGACATAAACACCGAAGAGTGTTCTCTTAAAGCCAGAGAACAAACTGTTTGGAAGTTGTACCATTGCTTTTATATTTAAACTGTGCTTTTTAAAAAAGGTAGAAAGTAGAAATGTTCAAACATCTTAATTGACTTGGTTCTGTAGAGGGATTGAATTTATTATTACAGTGCCTTTTCTGGTGGAACATTTCCTCAGAGTATACTTAGGTTTCCCCATTTACCAATAATAAGGAAGCTCTTTTTAAAAATTTGCGATTTTAAGTGGATATAAAGACATGAGATTTGTATTTGCCTTGTCCCTTTGGTGCTTCAGTTTGAATTAAGAGCTGTGTAGTTATTCCACACTGTTTCCATTTATTCAGTATATTCCATTATATCTTCCTGTAACAAAAAATTTAATTTGTAGATTTTTCTGATTGTGCTTAGTCTTTGGTTATATAGAGATTATTTGTTTAGCCTATATATTAATTTAGTGCTTTTTTATTATTCATTTGGCTCTTAAGGTGTATTTAATGCTTATATTTTCAGTCTATTAAAATGGCACATCTTAATATTATGTGCATTATCTTTCTCGAGCCCAAGAATATGTAACTAATACAAATGCCTTTTAAATATGCACTCTAATTTTTATTTATGAATTTTTAAGGATTGCATGCATAGAAATTTTTCTAACCTTATTCCTCATGGCTTCAGTGTCTTTAATTTTACATTTTTAGGTTAATTGAGAAAGCTGATTTTTATGTTTAGTTTTATATTTAAAGTAATAGTTTTTGCTTATTTATATCCAAAGTCATATTTGTTTATCAGTTAAATCATAAAATACCAATTCTTAACTACATATTACATTAGACTAGAAAGTTAATGAAGTCTAACCACTCAAAAAATTTGGAGAAAAGTCGTTTTGAAATCTTTTATATAGACTAACTTATAAAAAGTACTGCACTTGGAAATGTCAGTTTTGAGAGGAGAGACTTTAAAAAAGTTTTAAAATTTTATTTTAAAATGTTTTTTTACCATTATTTACTAAGAAATATAAATGTGGACTTTTTTTAAAAAGCCAGGCTTTCTTCTTCTTCTTCTTCTCCTTCTTCTTCTTTTTCTTCTTCTCCTCCTCCTCCCCCTCCCCTTCCCCTCCCCTCCCCCCTCCCTCCTCCTCCTACCTCCCTCCTCCTCTCCCTGAAGAATTAAAGGCCACTAGCAATCTTTGTAGGACTGACAGCTTCCTTGATATGGTTCATGTGTATGTTCAAGGAAAAGAAGTACTTTTGAAAGTAGTTTTAAAAACACTTGTGTTGTTTTAGTTTCTCATGAATTATGAGTACAGAAATGCCCTCTTTTGAATTTAAAAATCATTTTAAAAAATCTTCATGAAATAATTTCTCTAAGTATTTTTGTAGCGTTTAAATACAAGTTATGCTTAAATACCAAGGTAGACACTTTTAATATTGCATTATTATCAGATAGTTCTGATAGCTTAATGTTTCTAATACTTTGTTTGTTTTAATAGGGAATGCCCTGATGCAGATTCACTTGTAAGTAGATTTTTCACTTTGATATAAACAATTTAAATGAGCTTTTTTTTTATTAGGAAATACCCAGCGTATTTGGGTTGAGTTGTTTACAAATCTTTTCAAGAAAAATACTAATCATGTTATTGTAAATGCACTATTAAAATTATTTTACAGATGCATATTTGGCTTTATATTGCCAGATGCTTTCCTGTTTAAATTCCTGTTTCTAATTACCTCTAAAAAATGGTCATTTTACTTCTAAAATTGGAGTAGTAGCATAGCATATTGCTTTTTTGGGGAGAAGTATGTCAGATCTCAAATTTGCTTACTTTATTTTATAATATGGTGCTGTTATTAATTTATTCTTGGATCTCTTAAAATACTCCTTTATCTGTTCATGCATTTAAGTTTTATTTTAAGAGATTATCATTTCAGAAAAAATAACCATGGTTCGTAGTTTTCTGTGCTTTTTGTTTTTTAAAAATTTGTTTTTGTTATATATTTCTTTATATATAACTAGAGGCCTGATGCATGAAAATCATGCACAGGTGGGGAGGGAGTGTGCCCCTCAGCCCGGCCTGTACCCTTTTGCAGTTCAGAACCCCGCAGGTAGGGTCCCTAGGCCTGGCCCACGATCAGGGCCTATGGGGGCTTTCCTTCCCCAGGCTGCTGGCAGCTGGCTCCACCTCTGCCACTCTTGCCATCTTGCAGTGCTGCGCCCCCCACTTCCCCAATACCCATTACCTCCCTCTGCAGGTGACAGATGTGGGGTGCGATTGCTTGGCTGGCCTGGGCCTCCCTCTGTGGGGCAATCCATTGCAGGCCCCCAGATTGACTGCTCCACAGAGGGAGGCCCTGCCCACATACTGCAGCACTGCTGGCCAGGTAGTCTGGGCCTCCCTCTTTGGGGCAATCAATCGCAGGGCTCTGCTATCGATAGCCCAGCAGAGGAAGGCCCTGCCCACCCGGCCAGGGCTTCATATTGATTCCTGCACAGAGGGTGGCCTGGGCCTCCCTGTGCGGAGCAATCGTGGGGTGATGGCGTAGCCCTCCTAACCAATTGCGCTGCACCCACCTTGGCTGGCCTGGTGCCCGTGTGTGTCATAGCGTGGTCGTTCTTTTCTTTCTTCAGTCAATGGATTTGCATATTACGCTTTTATTATCATAGATTAAGGAAGATATCAAATGGAGCTCCCTGTGGTTACAGTGGAAGAGTAGATTTACCAAATGGTGTATGTAGTATGTAAACAGACACATTTTTCGAATTGCTGTTTAAACACTGGTTATGTTAAGTGTAGTAGAGCCAAGTTTTCTATCTCCTCTGCTTATTGTTTTTGCTTGCATAACTGTTGTTTCTTTTGGCCCCAAAACAGTTTGATCTGTTACAGCATAATGATATATCAAAATAAATAACTAGATATTTTGTGCAACATTGTATTTTATATTAAGATAAAATTAGTATTTTATTTCATATTTCAGCTTTAAAGTAAGAAAACTATCATTTGTTAATAAATTTATAGTGAAAGTAATGAAACAGACTCCTAATGGGCTCTAGAAATCATTAGTGTTTTTAGAGTTTTAACATTTACCTTACCACTTACCTATTTTGATAACCTTGGTTTATTAATTAATGGAAAAGCCAGCAGATGTTTGACATTTACTTTTAGTACTCATGCATTTTATTTCTGAATTAATTATGTATAGTTTTTGTTTGATGATTTGCAACGTTGCATGAAATCCTTTAGTACTTAATGTTTTATTTTATATATAACTAGAAGCCTATTGCAGGAAGATTCCTGCAAGAATAGGGCTTCCTGAGCCAGAGCGAAGCCCGCTGAGGCAGGTTTTGGTCCCTTCTCTGCTGCCTCACTTCCTCCCTTCTCCACAGTCTCTGCTGCCTCACTTCCTCCCTTCTCCACAGTCTCTGCTGCCTCACTTCCTCCCTTCTCCACAGTCTCTGCTGCCTTGCTCCCTCCCATCTCTGCTGCCTCGCTCCCTCCCATCTCTGCTGCCTTGCTCCCTCCCTTCTCTGCTGCTTGGCTCCCTTCTGTAGCACTTGGCTTCCTTCTAGACTGTCTTCAGTTTTTGCTCCATGCCTGTGTATACAAATTAACCGCCAACTTGGCTGGGTTAATTTGCATATAGTTGCTCTGATTGGCTGGTGGGCGTGGCTTAGGTGTCTCGGGGTGATGGTTAATTTGCATATTACTCTTTTATTAGATTAGATTCCCTTAAAACATTTTTTTAAAAATATATTTTATTGATTTTTTACAGAAAGGAAGGGCGAAGGAGAGGGATAGAGAGTTAGAAACATCGATGAGAAAGAAACATCGATTCAGCTGCCTCCTGCACACTCCCCACCGGGGACGCGCCCGCAACCAAAGTACATGCCCCTGACCAGAATCGAACCTGGGACCCTTGAGTCTGCAGGCCAACGCCCTATCCACTGAGCCAAACCGGTCAGGGCTAAAACATTTTTAATTCTCTTAACTCATTGATACTATTCTATGATGACCACTGTGAACCAATTTTGAACTTTAGTCAGTACTTACCTGAAATTAAAAAAGGACTTTTAAAGAAGACACAAAATTCTTATGCCATATAAGAAATGATTGATAAGTTTGATTGTGTAAAAATAAAATAACTTAGAAAATTAGAAAAAATACATCATAGGATTTGAATAACTAAAGATAAATTGACAGAATGTATTTGCAAGACATGTAACAAGGGGCTAATTACTTTCCATTGTAAAGTTTTTATACGAATCCATATAAAGGGTAAGCAAGCACCCAGGAAAAGGGCATTAAATAAAAACAGGCAATTTTCATAAGAAGAAATAAAAATGGTGAATAAACATAAGAAATATTGTTAGAAATAGTAGTCTCATTCTGATGTAAATTAGAATGAAATTACTGTGTTCACTATCATGTTGGCCCAAATAGGAATGCATTAGTGGTATCTTCCCAAATAAGAAAAACAAGTTCTTTTTTAAAAAAATTTTGTTTTATTGCTTAATGTATTACAAAGAATGTTAGATAAGTCTCCATTTTTTTCCCTTGACCTTCCCCCCTCTTCTCCTACCCCTCAGTGTCTTGTGTCCATTGATTATGCTTATATGCACAAATATAATCCTTCAATTGATCTCTTAACTCCCCCCGCAACCCTCCCCAGTCTTCCAGCTGTAGTTTGACAGTCTGTTCAATTCTGTTCTGTCTCTGTATCTATTTATGTTCATCAGTTTATAATGGTCTTTATTATCCATAAATAAGTGAGATCATGAGGTATTTTTCTTTCATCAACTGGATTATTCCACTTAGCATAATGCTCTCCAGTTCCATCCATGTTGCTGCAAATGGTAAGAATTACTTCTTTTTTACAGCAACATAGTATTCCATTGTGTAGATGTACCACAGTTTTCTAATCCATTCATCTGCTGATGGGCACTTAGGCTGTTTCCAAATCTTAGCTATGGTGAATTGTGCCGCTATGAACATAGGGGTGCATATATCCTTTCTGATTGGTGTTTCTGGTTTCTTGGGATATATTCCCAGAAGTGGGATCACAGGGTCAAATGGGAGTTCCATTTTTAATTTTTTGAGGAAACTCCATACTGTCTTCCATAGTGGCTGCACCAGTCTGCATTCCCACCAGCAATGCAGAAGGGTTCCTTTTTCTCCACATCCTCTCCAACACCTGTTGTTTGTTGATTTGTTGATGATAGCCATTCTGACAGGTGTGAGATGATACCTCATTGCTGTTTTGATTTGCTCTTTTGACCTTGCAATCCTACTGCTATGGGTTTACTGTTATGACGGTGTTGACAAACTTATATGTGATTAATCAAGATATGCATAAAAAGGGGGATGTGCCCTAGCCAGTTTGGCTCAGTGGATAGAGCTTGGGCCTGGGGACTGAAGGGTCCCTGGTTCTATTCCAGTCAAGGGCACATGCCTGGGTTGCAGGCTCGATCCCAAGTAGGGGGCATGCAAGAGGCAACCGGTTAATGATGTTTGATCATTGATGTTTCTATTTCTCCCTCTCCCTTCCTCTCTGAAATCAATAAAAAATATGTTTTAAAAAAAGGGAGATGATTAGAGGTAGAGATAATTGTTTATATTAGAAAAAAGTAGAAGCACAAACACATGTGTCAAGGTGGAACAGGTTAAATATATTATTAAACATTCACTTGATGAAGTAATATGTTATAGTTACCTTGCTCTCTGCTGACGTGGAAAGAGCTTACTACATGAATAAAAGCAAGTATGAACTTTTAAATAATTGCTGTTTTAAAAATATGAATGTGTGGGTACAGAAGTCCCTCCCATCCATGATTTTGTTTTCTGCAGTTTGAGTTATGCAGTCAATTGCAGTAAGAAAATAATGAAACATTCCAGAAATAAATAATTCATAAGTTTTAAATTGTATGCCATTTGGAGTAGTGTGATGAAATTTCATGCTGTCCTGCTCCTTCCCCCTTGGGATATGAATCATCCCTTTGTCCCGCATATCCACCCTTTAGTCTTGATTGTTACCCGTTTGTAGCTGTCTTGTTTATCAGTTTGACTGTCATAGTATCATTGTGCTTGTGTTCAAGTAATCCTTATTTTACTTAGTAATGCCACATTCACATAACTTTTATTGCAGTATATTGTTATAATTGTTATATCTTATTGTTGTTAATCTCTTACTTTGCCTAATTTTTAATTTTTATCATAGTTGTATATGTATAGGAAAAAATGTGTACATAGTATTTGGTTTTTTTTTGTTTTTAAATATATTTTATTGATTTTTACAGAGAGGAAGAGAGAGAGAGAGAGAGTCAGAAACATCAATGAGAGAGAAACATTGATCAGCTGCTTCCTGCACACCCCCCACTGGGGATGTGCCCGCAACCAAGGTACATGCCCTTGACCGGAATCGAACCTGGGTTCTTTTAGTCTGCAGGCCGACGCTCTATCCACTGAGCCAAACCGGTTAGGGCTATACATAGTATTTGGTCACATCTATGGTTTCAGACACCCACTGGGGGTCTTGGGATGTATTCCCTAAGTTGTTTTTTTTTGGGGGGAGGAGGGCTGGTGTATATGTGTTCTCTTTTTAGAAGAGAATCAGTTACAGGACAATTGTGATTACCTTTGGGGAGAAGGATTACAGTGGTGCTGAGCAGGGAAAGGAGGCTTTCTTTTTTGTTGTTTCCTATTATTTATAGCTCGTCTTACTAATTCTAAAAATATTAGTAGGCTACCTTGGAAGGGGAATTGTTTATTTTCTTTTTGGTTTAATGTCTATATAATTTAGAAAATTATTTTGAGGTCCTGTGTGTTTTGAAAGTTGACCAAGGAAATGTGACTTGCTCTTTTATTTTGGTTTTGTCCAATTCCCCCATTTCAGACAGAGATTAAGAAACATTCCATTGACTTGTGAGCTCTATCCAAATATATATAAACTAGAGGCCCGGTGCAGGAAATTTGTGCGCGGATTGGGTTGGGGGTGGTGGTGGGTGTCCCTCAGACCAACCTGCACCCTTTCTATTCAGGGACCCCTTGAGGGATGCCCAACTGCCCGTTTAGGCCCAATGCACCGGTGGGATCGGGTCTAAATGGGCAGTTGGACGTCCCTTTCGTAATTCAGGACTGCTGGCTCCCAACCTCTCGCCTGCCAATTGCCCCTAACCACTCCCCTGCCAGTCTGATAAACACCTAACTGCTCCTGTGCCAGCCTGATTGCCCCTAACTGCCTTCCCCATGCCATGATGGTCCTCCACAACTGCCCTCCCCTGCAGGCCTGGGTCCATCCCAACTGCCCTCACCTACAGGCCTGGGTCCCCCCCCAATTGTCCTCCCATGCAGGCCTGGATCCCCACCAACAGCCCTCCTCTGCCAGCCTGGTCACCCCCAACTGTCCACCCCGGCCAGCCTGGTTGCCCCCAACTATCCTCCCCTTCAGGATTGGATACCCCCAACTGCCCTCCCCTGCAGGCCGGGTCCCCGAACACCTCCTTCCCCAGCAGCTGGCTGCTGCCAACACAGGGCTCGCAGCCTTTGGGGTGTGGGGATGTCCCGCCCTACAGTCCGGGCCCCTGCGTGCCTCGGACCCTGCCGCCGCTGCTGTCACCACCATCACTGCCACCACCCACCTCGCCCACGTTGCTGCCCGCCACCGCCCACGCCTCACTCGTTGCTGCTCTCTCCATGGCTGCTGGCCTCCATCTTGGCTGGATTAATTTGGGTATAGCCACTCTGATTGGCTGGTGGGTAGGGCTTTAGCTGGTGGGCGTGGCTTAGGTGTCCCAGAGAAATGGCTGATTTCAATATTATGCTTTTATTAGAGTAGATGTATTTTTTAAAAATGTTTTTATTCCTTTTTAGAGTGAGAGGAAAGGAAAGAGACAGAGAGGTAGAAACATTGATGAGAGATCCTGCATGCCCCATTGGGGATCGAGTCTACAACCCCAGGCATGTGCCCTGACCAGGAATTGAACTGGTGACCTCTTGGTTCATGGGTTGACACACTATCACTGAGGCACACTGGCCAGGACCAA
This sequence comes from Murina feae, assembly GCA_004026665.1. Taxonomy (NCBI): domain Eukaryota; kingdom Metazoa; phylum Chordata; class Mammalia; order Chiroptera; family Vespertilionidae; genus Murina; species Murina feae. The sequence goes on from PVJC01000596.1 coordinate 57,310, forward strand.
TATATATTTTTAAATCACTACCACTATCAACAATCCACCAAAACTACCTTTAAGATTAGTGAGAAAGTAAACTGCTCTTTTCTTCTTCATACTGCTTTTGATTTAGTGCTTTGCCTAAGCATTGTTGGGCCCAAATAGAGAAATTATGGTTGAATGGACTAAGGTGTAAACAAGAAAAGTGTTAGGGTGTTGTTTTTTGGTAACATCTTGGGGTGCAAAACATAGAGGTTTTAAATGTACAACTCAAAAACAAAACAAAACACACCAAAACATTATCTGCAAATCCCAGATAGAAGAAACTCTAGGAAATTAAATATCTGGTATGTTTCTAGGGTACTTGGGATTAGGGATAAAGTATTTTTGGAAAAAAATATTTATTTTGATTTCTAATGAATCTACATTTGGCCAAGTTTATTTTAAAAGTATTTTTAAGTGTTATTTAAAAAATTAGCAAGCAATATGTAGAAATAAAGTGCTCTATTTTTAGAGTCATAACTACATCACTGGTCATATTTTTATGTAATGTGCTCTTTACCCTATATTAGATTTTTTACTTCTAGAGTTTAATCTAGCCTGTTAACTCACTACTGGCTACATCCGAGTATTTATTCTTCTTTTAGTTCTCCTTGATCTTGTGCTATGCCTGACTCAGATGAGCAATCCTTTATATTCCTCTTGCTGAGGTTTTAGCAAGTGATTGGAGAAAAAATGGCAAACTTTACCAACAGAAGGATTTGGCTGCCCAATAATGTCTAATATCTTGGCATTTCTTGACAGTCTTTTTTTCCCCCATTTTAAAAACTTTTACTTTGCAATAATGTCTAATTTACAAAAAAATGCAAGGCTAAAATAGTACAGAGAACACTGGTATATCCTTAACTTTTTACTAATTTGTTTTAACATTTGCATTCTCCCTACATATGTACATGTTGATGAATGTGAATAGATTTCTCTAAAAGTAGAAATGTTCTCTTATCCAATTACACGAGCGTACTTAGAGAAGTGTCACTCCCTTCTGTATTCCTTCTACTCCATTGCTCTGCCTGTAGATGATCAACTTTGTGTTTTAATTATCCTTCCACTGATTTAAAAAAAAAAAAAGATTTAGCCGATATGCATGTTCTTTAATTTTCCTTTTTCTCACTTAGATGATATTATACTGTATATTGTTTTGTACTTTTTTTTTTTTATCTTCACCCAAGGTGTGAGGATATTTTTTCCATTGATTTTACAGAGCAGAAGGGGGTGTGGGGGAGAGAAACTTCAATTGACCTGAAGGCAGGAGTGGGTGGAATGGGGGTGAAGAGGGGAGAAGGATGGGACCTGCAACCCACATATGTGCCTTGACTGAAATCTAACCTATGGCCCTCCAGTGCGCAGTCTGACACTCAAACCACTGAGCAACCATTGCCAGGGCTCTCTTTTTATTTATTTATTTATTTTAAATTTCTTATTTTTTAAAATATTCCATTGATTTTTTACAGAAAGGAAGGGAAAAGGATAGAGAGTCAGAAACATTGATGAGAGAGAAACATCAATTCACTGCCTCCTGCACACCCCCTACTGGGAATTTGCCCGAAACCAAGGTATATGCCCTTGACCGGAATCGAACCCAGACCTTTCAGTCCGCAGGCCGATGCTCTATCCACTGAGCCAAACCAGCTAGGGCAGGGCTCTCTTTTTAAATAGCTGTATACTGTTTTGTGTATGTACCACAGTTTATTCAACTATGCTTTCCAGTAATATTTGAGTTATAATCTTTGATGAATAATTTTGTTGCATATGTATTTTTAAATAGTTGGGAGTGTATCTTTGGGGAAAATTCCTTGTAGTGGAATTCCTGAGTGGAAGAGTAAGCACATATGTATTTTTGTTAGATATTATTAAATTTCTCTTTATAGAGGTTGCAATATAGTAAGTACTCCATGTTGTTGATAGGTTCTGTGACCTTAAGTGAAACTATATAACTAAATCAATTTCACCATAGGCTAATTGATATAAACAAGAGTTAAGTTCCCATGGCATCTAGTCATTGTTAAAACAAAATGACCTTATTCAAGGACCTGCAGTATTTTGTATTTATAACAGTGAAGTATAAGAGTACATTTCCCCACAGCTTTGCCAACAGTTTTGAAATTCAAGCTTTTGAATTTTTGCCAGTCTCATAAGAGAATAGTATTTTAATGTAGTTTTACTTTTCTTGATAGTCTTTCCTTTCTATTTTTTTGTTCTCTATTTTTTCCATTAACTTTAGTTGTCCTCTAATTTAATCACTTCCCTTCCCCAGACACACACAGTCGTGTGCTTTTATTTCCTAACTTTGAAAATTTGGGTGAACATTGGTTGTCTACAGAACTGCTAGCATTTTTACGTGAACACCTGTTCGATTCCTTTCAGTGTTCTTCCCGTTTCAGTGTGCAGTGCTTTTCTATTTGAGACATCTGAAGCTGGAGTGTGATGTGAAGTTAATTAAAAAGACAATTTCCCCAGTGTCATAATTTTGTTAACCTATTGACATTTGATATCTGATGTAGCACCTTGGTAATAGTTAAGACTATTTTGCTCATCCTATATAATAAAAGCCTAATATGCAAATTATCCTCTGGACTGGGAGTTTGACCCGGGGGTGGGGCCAGGGGGAAGGGAGGCCCCCCTGGCTGGCGGTGGCAGGCAGCCGGGGCAAAGGAGGTGCCTGGTCAGCAGCCAGCGGCCTCTAGGGACCCTACCTCTGCATGAATTTTGTGCACTGGGCCTCTAGTCTCTAATAATATTTTTGTAGTTGGAGCCATCATTACAGTTTTCTTTTTCTTCTTTCCATAGAACATTCCTGATGTAGATGAAGAAGGCTATAGTATAAAACCAGAAGCACATCAGAATGATATCCTTTTATCATGTGGATATTTTTAATGGCATATAAGTAGACAGTCAAAATAATCTATTTAATAAACAGTCTTCAAATTTTTTAATTATAATAAAATGACTCCATATTCTTCATTTGACGTGTTTTTATTAACAAAAGTTGTTATATTTCTGTTAAAGTCTATCTTATCTCTTAAAGGTTTTTGTTATTTTTTAAAATATGTAAAAACTGGTTATGCATTAAAACAATTTAAAAACGAAATTTTTTAACTGATACTCACATACCAAAGAGAACCATTTCTACTCATCTAGTGATTCTGATTCTGAAGATGAAGAACCAAAGAAGTATCGGATAGAAATTAAACCTGTGCATCCAAATAACTCACATCATACAATGGCTTCCTTGGATGAATTAAAAGTATCTATAGGAAATATAACGCTCTCTCCAGCAATATCTGTAAGTAAGAAAATGAGCAAGTTTATACTTATATAGAAGTCTTCTTTTAAAAAAATATCTTGTCTACCTGCATCTGGTTAATTTTAGAAATAATGAAAAATAAGACATCATTTAGCAGTATTTAAGCATGTTGGATGAGGAAATAATTTATATACTTTTTATTTTTATTCAGCTTTATCGAGGAATATAGTCTATATTTTTTAAATTTATTTTTTAAATATATTTTATTGATTTTTTACAGAGAGGAAGGGAGAGGGATAGAGAGTTAGAAACATCGATGAGAGAGAAACATCAATCAGCTGCCTCCTGCACACCTTCCACTGGGAGTGTGCCTGCAACCAAGGCACATGCCCTTGACCGGAATCAAACCTGGGACCTTTTAGTCCGCAGGCCGACGCTCTATCCACTGAGCCAAACCAGTCAGGGCTAGTCTATAATTTTTATACAGTCAAATGAACTGTGAGTTTGGCTTAGTTTGACTTCCTTTAGAAAGTGTATTACAAAGGAAGCAAAAATGTAGAAAATCCACTATTTCTGCCATTTGTTTTATTTTATAAATACTGCTGTATGTCTCAGGCAGAATTTTGTGAACTAGCAGTATTAATCTTTTCCTCATCTAATTTTAAAGTTTTTGTCCATGTTTTGTGAACTTTATGTAGAAGGGAATTTTGTAAATATGAATTTAAAGATTAAATGATCTCTGCATTTTTTGTGTATCACTATAACATTTGTTTGCTATACTTTTCATAGAAGAAAAAGGAAAGATAAGAATTTTTTGTTATAATGATGAATTTCTCAGTTCTAAGATACCATTAACTTAATAGCTTTTGAGGGAGAAAAAAATGATAATACATCTTTCCATTGATGTCTTACTCTAAATTTAAAAATGTTAAACTATGGGGGGGGGGGAAGCATGTTTTTTAAAAATATATTTGTAATTATTCATAATTGATTTTAATCTGTTCATCTTGATAACAGAGAATAAAAGTTCTCACTGTTTCATTTTGTTATTTAATTATATATTTTAAGTAGTCTGTATGCATTCATTTGGATAAAAGCTTTTTTTTCTCATTCACTTTTAGAATTTAATTTTAGAATCTTTTTTCCCAACAAAAAGATAGATTTCTGAAGTGAAGTTTTATTCTACCATTACTAGTGAACATTAAGATTAATGCCAAGGTTAAATTATGATATATATCTGAAGTAGAAAGTGTGAAACCATTCAACATTTTTTAAAAATATATTTTTATTGATTTCAGAGAGGAAGGGAGAGGGAGAGAGAAATAGAAACATCAGTGATGAGAGAGAATCATTAATCAGCTGCCTCCTGCACACCCCACACTGGGAATCGAGCCTGCAACATAGGCATATGCCATTGACCAGAACTGAAGCCGGGAACCTTCAGTCTGCAGGCCAACGCTCCAGCCACTGAGCCAAACTGGCTAGAGCAACTATTAAAAATTTTTATTCTGTAAGAGCATAACTAATTTAAAATACATATGTAAATAAAATAAAAGCCTAGAGAAATATGTATCAAAATGTTAAGCATCTATTGCTGAGCTGTGAGTTCATTGATGGTTTTAATTTACTCTGTTGTGCTCTTCTTTTATATCTGTTAAAAAACAGTGAGCACATTAATTTCATTCTCAGAAAATACTACTGCTAAAAAAGTTTTAAATTATTGTTTGTGAAGAGAAGATATTATGAGTATATTTTTTTGCCCAGTTTGCTTATTTAGCCTAAGTATTTCCCTCTACTCCCTAGTCTATGCGTTTTAAATTGTATAGGTTTCAAGTATGCTTCAGAAAGGAATAGACAAATTATTAGAGTTGGAAAATAGGATTTTTAAATTCTAAAATGGTTGTCTTTTTTTTCTTTTCATGTACTACTAGAGACACAGCCCAGTAAGTGCAAGATTTTATATTTTTATCTATTGACTTTAAAAAAAGCACAGCACCATTGTAAAGTTTGAACATTGATTTTCAAAATATGTGTTAAAATTTTAAATTAGCAAGTCATAAGTTGTTTTAGATATTCAGTAGTCTCATATTTAAAAATATTTTATTGAATGTTAAAAGTACATGTATTTTTTTTACTATAAAACAAAAACGACTGAAAGTTTTTCTGTATATCGTTTTTATGTAAATACAATTTACAATTTAGCAGATACACTAAAAACAACTTAAAATTTAGGTTCCCAGTATTAACATTTTATGAAATATTTCATTGCCAAATTCAATTATTTACTTAATGGCGCTTGGTTTTTTCGTTTCTGTTTTAGGTGCAGATGAATCGGAATTCGTCTAGTAAGTTTGACATTTTAAGTTGGTTATTTTATTTCTATTAAAATTTATCAGGCAATTTACTAAGCTTATAGCCTTATATATGTAGTTACAGAAATAGCCTTTTCTCATCATGAGCCTTCACAACAGACTAACAGGATACTTATTTTATAACAGAAGACAATTTATATTATCTCTTTTATCTTTGAGACATGTCATAAACATTAATACCTGACTACAATGTAGTTTTTTTTGTTTTAATATATATTTTTTATTGATTTCAGAGGAAGGGAGAGAGATGGAGAGATTAGAAACATCAATAATGAGAGAGAATCACTGATTGTCTGACTCCTGCACGTCCCCTACTGGGGGTGGATTGAGCCCGCAACCAGGGCATGTGCCCTTGGCTGGAATTGAACCTGGGATCCTTTATTCTGCAGGCCAGTGCTCTATTCACAGAGCCAAACTTGCTAGGGCAACGTTTTTTTAGAAATCAGCAAAGCTAGAGAGTAGCTTCTGATTAAAAATGTTAAACTGTTTAATTGGTATAGCACTGCCTCATGAGCTGGAAGGCCTTTATAAGATGAGTAATCTGTAGTTTTACCTATTTTTAAGTCAGATCACAATTGCAATTTCTATTACATGGTTTTTAGGATAGCACTTTAATTATATTAAAAACATTTTGGGGGTAATACTTTGTGCAGAATCATGCATAAAAATAAGGGTTTTGGGGAAGAGTTTGGGTAGCACAATCAAAAGCTATTCAATTTTGTAAACACAATGCTTAATAAATCAGCATAAGTCCTAATAAAAATTCCAGCTCAATTAAAAATACCCACTAAATTTATAATAAATAGTAAAAACAAAAAGTAGGATTTTATTTTTAAAAAAGAAATGGTGAGTAGCTTGATAGGGGATTTGAAGAAAATAAGGATAAAAGAGGACTATCGACTTAAAAAGATGAAGGCAGTTTGCTAAAAGATGGAGAACAGCAGCACAATAAGCACTTTGAGGCAAAACAAACTCTAAAATGAGCTAAATGGGAGAAGGCGTGAATGGCATCATGTATGGTGAGGTGTTCCTCATAGTTTGTTGCAGTTACCCATGTTGATGTAGTTTGTAATCTTCAGCTATTGCTTAATGATGCAAAACATTGAGGTGCACTGAAGGTTTCTTATGAACCAACATGACTTTTGCATTACTGATGCCTTTCCCCTATGTAGTAGTTGCTTATGAAATGATTCATGTTACAAAGGTTGCAAAGCAGACTGTCTTACAGAGATTTTTGCTCTAGATTGTTGCACAAATTTTAATTTTTTAAGAAAGGGTGTTTTTCAAGAGTTGGTAACTACTTTTGGCCAGTAAAATAATCACTAATGATATTCTTAGAATTTGAAAAATGCTTTCATGATCCATCAAGTAAAATTCATAAGTATTTAAATATTTGTTCTAATTTTTAAAGTTGCAGCCCATATTTTTCTTTTCAACAGCCATTTTATTTTAATACGAGAAGTTAGTTGATTTGACTTGTCATTTTTCATGAAAGATATTAGAAGAAATAAAGATTTAGCAGAAACTCTAAATCTTAGTATTTTATTATTTTTTATTTTTTTTATTTTTAGAGCAATGTTTTTTTAATATATTTTATTGATTTTTTTACAGAGAGGAAGGGAGAGGGATAGAGAGTTAGAAACATCGATGAGAGAGAAACATCAATCAGCTGCCTCATGCATGCCCCCTACGGGGGATTTGCCCGAAACCAAGGTACATGCCCTTGCCGGAATTGAACCCCAGACCCTTCAGTCCACAGGCCGACGCTCTATCCACTGAGCCAAACCGGTCAGGATGAAATCTTCTTATTTTAATGTTCTTTATACAGTAGAAAATTTGTTAAAGGTTTATTTTTTCTTTTTCTAATCGTTTATATTTGTTATTAATTCCAGAATTTTTAAATTGTTTATTGTAATGAGATCATTTTTAATAGGTGAAGAGTTAACAAAATCGAAACCATCTGCTTCATCCAATGAGTAAGTCCCATGTTTAAATTTTTTTAAAAATCTTTATTTTTAGAGTAATTTTAGATTCACAGCAAAATTAAGTGAAAGGTGCAGAGTTTTTGCATATACTCTGCCCCCACATACTCTCAGCTTCCCCCATCAGAGTAGCACATTTGTTATAATTAATGAACCTACATTGACACATCATTATTACCCAAAGTCCATGGTTTCCACTAAAGTTTACTCTTGGTTATACATCCTACAAGTTTTGACAAATGGATAATAATATGTCCACCATTGTATTCAGTAGTATTCAGAATAGTATGACTGCCCTAAAAGTCTATTTCCTCTACCTTTTTATTCTTTCCTACCCACTACCTTTAAAGTATCCTTTGTCCTGTTTTCTAGAATTTTATTATCTCTGCAGTTTTAATTCCAGTAGGGTGTTATGAATTACCCTGTTTCCTAAGCTGTCAGATGACATGTGGAGTTTTTCATTGTTTTAATTATTTCTCATTTGACAGTATTTTTTAATAATAATGTAAAAAATTCATTCAACTGTATTTGGCCTTGATGGCCTTATTGCTTCTAAATAGTTGATAGTATTCCAAGTTCATACATACCTATATTTCAACTAGTTATTCTCATGAAAAATTTACTTTTTCCCTTCAATTTTGGCTGTGATCTTGTAAAATAGACTGTAGTAATACTGCATGAGCTTCAGAGTGAGGAAGTGTCTCAAGTTGAAAAAGGAGAGGCTAGAAGGAATGTTGCCAGCTATTAAAAAGAAGAAATAATTTAAGCCAATGTGGCATGGGTCTTTTTTCACTTCTGTATCTATCAATAAGAATACTTTGTTTTAATGTTTTTTTGCATGAGCAAAAGTTAAATAATAAATGAATAGTTTAAAATTATTTTATACTTTTCAAGCTAAGCACTAGTTTTATATGTGTTTTAAATTATGTTTTTAGCAATCAGATGCAGTTGTAATTCTAGGCTTTATCGTGCATGATGTAGTGTGTCCATGTAGGTGCATGTTGAGTTACAAGATATGTGGCTGTAGATCATTGTTAACGTTTTTATTATATAGTGGACCTGTTTTCTAAGACTTTAAAAGATATTTAAGAAAATAATGGCAGTTTGATGAATTAAAATATGCTTTATGGGGATTACTTTCTTTTTTTACACTTAAAATACATACAATTTTAATGTCAAGTGTACCTCAATAAAGGTGGAAAACATTTTAAAAGGAGATAGTGGCTAAGGTGGGCTGCTTCAAGAATAGAGGCTATCCTATATAATAAAAGGTTAATATGCAAATCAGCCAAAGGGCGGAACAACCGGTCACTATGATGCACACTGACCACCGAGGGCAGATGCTCAATGCAGGAGCTTCCCCCTGGTGGTCAGTGTGCTCCCACAGGGGGCACTGCTCAGCCAGAAGCTGGGCTCATGGCTGGCGAGTACAATGGGGAATGGGCCTAAGCTGTCAGTCAGAGATCCCCCGAGGGCTCCCATACTGCAAGAGGGTGCAGGCTGGGCTGAGGGGACCCCCTCTCCCCCAAGTGCATGAATTTCATGCACCAAGCTTCTAGTATTTATATAAAAGTTTATATTAAAGTAAAGAGCCAGGTGTTGAATCCAGAGAGTAACCAGTACAGTGCATTGCTTCCAAGAGGTCAGTGGAAGAAAACTTTGGTTATACAGCACATAGGTTTTTGAAACTAGAATGTTGATTTCCTTGATGATTTTTGTCATTGGCTTGGTATGTCTCAAAAAGGCAGGTCTGCCCCAGGTACTTCACCAGACTGCTTTAGTGTCTCAGGCAGTGACTTGTCCAGGGAGAAACCTTACCTTCACATGATCTACTGCAGTGATAAGATCTTTGAAGTTTATATCAAGTGTTGAGTTTAGTTATGTACATGAGAAATACTTTTTTAAAAACCCTTTCCTCTTTTTCTTTGAAAATAAAGTATGGTCTTACAAAATTTCTAATTTCATATCACTTAAGACCTGACATTGTTGTAGAATTAAGTAGCTGTGTGTCCTTACGCAGCTTGTTTAGAGATTCCATGCTGCTTTTTTCATTTGTAAAGCTGAAATCATTATATCCATTCTGATAGCCCCTAAGATTGTTAAGAGTATAACAAGGTGCGATTGGTGGGGATTAATCTTCTATCTCTTCCTATCATCTTCACACCATGTTACTATAGATCCTACTTATAATGGTTAACAAATTGGTTTATTACATTTTTTAAGTTTCTTTACATATTCCAGTGGCAGAACATTCAACTTTTTAATCATATATGTTGAACTATTATAATTGTGCAAAATGATAGTGACTAAATTTTATATTAATAAATTATTCCTTTATTAAAATCTTTATTTTAAAAATATTATGGCAGGAAAGGAACCAGTGATTTACTTGCTTGGGATCCCCTGTTTGGTGGACTTTCTCTTGATTCATCTTCAGCTTCACTAACTTCATCAACATCAGGTAAATATACATACATATATATTTTAAACTGAGGAATTCAGTAGTTTTTCTAATTGATTTATTCATTACTTATCATTATACTTAATGACCAAAAATGTTGTAACTTGTCCTCAGATCATAATGCCAGATAAAAGTGATTTTATACTGGTTTTGTTAAAGAGCCTATGGCTTAAACCATAAAAATTTAACACATAAATGGGGAAAAAAACCTGTTGTTTATTTGTAGGCAGCAAATAATCTTACTGCTTATAGGTAAAATTCAAGTGTGTAGATATGCATTAATGTAAACCAATGCTTTCTTGATGGACATTTACATTAGATCTAATTTTCTATATTATGAACATTCATGAATATAAAAAGTTTTGTGCACGTTTCATAATCTTATAATTTTTTAATATAAGATTTATGAGTTACAAGGTATGCTCATTGATACTTATTGCCAAACTGCTTTCCGGAAAGGTTTTAGCAATTCCCAAGTCTGAAAGGACTTGATGAATGCTTTTTAATTGTTTTGGCAAGAATATATGTTAAGTTTCTCTTTTCTTCAAAATATAAAATCCCACTTGCCAACATTCAAAGTAGGTATCAAAAAAAATATCCTATATAATAAAAGCCTAATATGCTGTGTCCAGTCTCGTCCATTCAACCAATCAAAGTGCAATATGCTAATGATATGCTAAGGTCGCTCAACCATTCACTGTGAGGTGTACTGACCACCAGGGGACAGTCAACGAGTCGCTATGATGTGCACTGACCACCAGGTATGTTAGCTTGCTGCAGGGGTCTGGCCAGTCGGAACAGAGCGAGCGAGATAGGCTGGACCCGCCCTAGAGCCCTCCTGCGATTCCTCACCTACTGGCCAACCTCCCGCCTCCTCCCCAGCCCCGATCATGCACCAGTGGGGTCCCTTAGCCTGGATTGCCCTCTTGCAATCCGGGACCCCTCGGGATGTTGGAGAGCCGGTTTTGGCCCCCTTTGGCCAGGCTGAGGAGCCCCCCTGGTGCATGAATTTATGTACCGGGCCTTTAGTGTTCAATAAAATCACTGCTTGTTCAAAGCAAGGAAATAAAATTTCTCTAAGTTGATCTTCAGTCTTCTCTAGGATTTTAGAAATGCCGTACATACAGTATTGGGGGTTAAGGGAGTGCAGGAACAGTGGGAAAGAACTTGAATCAATTGAGATTCTGCTGTGTCACTCTGCTGGGAGTTACATATGTGTTATTTCACTTCATTAACTGCTGCATGAAGTTGTTTTTATTGTCCCCATTTTATAATATTAGAAACTTCTCTAAGATTATATAACTAGGAAATGATGAAGCATAGATTCAAACCTGGGTCTTACAAATTCTAAAGTCTTGTGCACTCTGGCATTATTAACAAAACAATAAGCCTTATTGAAATATTTTACTATTAATAATAAAACATTTTACTTTTAATAAGACAAACACTAATATTTAAAATTAGACTGTTTAGAAACAAATATTTATTTAAAAAAGCATTTTTGTTGATTTCAGAGATGGAGAGGTAGAAACATCAGTGATGAGGATCATTGATCAGCTGACTCCTGCATGCCCCCTAGTGGGGATGGAGCCCACAACCGCATCTGGGCATGTGCCCTGACTGGAACTCTTGGTTCTCAGGTTGATGTTGGCTTAACCTACTGAGCTACACAGGCCAGGCTAGAAACTAATATTTTAAAACAAATTTTTAGATTGTGTTTTAGGCAACCTGAACCTGAAACAGTTTGGAATTTGAAGGGAAAGTGATCTATACCTAATATTTGTAAAACAGCAAGAGATAGTCAGTAGATAGTTGAACATACTTTGAAGTGTCATTATATCCTTTCTGAATGGGCATTTGTTACTAATTAGTTTTCTAAACATTACCTTACCTAGTAGGTTGTATAAGGAAACTAAAATCGTACAGGAAAAACTGAAGTTGTCGTTAGATCTCTTTTTTGGTTAGTGATAATGTCAAAATGGTGTTTTGTATTTGGAATGAAGAGGGTCCTAAGCAGTGTTTTTGAATTTTTTTCAATATTCTTTTGTAAGTTATTTTTTTCAAATCTTTAATAAAAATCTTCACATTGGTATCCCAGAGGCTTTAGTTATGTATGTAATGCTGCCCTTTGTTTCTCACTATTTTCCTTCGCAGTCTCTTTATTTTCAAAAAAGCTTGCTACCTGTCTAAAGAATGTTTTGCCCCTAACGTTTTCAATTTCAGGTAAAAAAGTATTTGATATTTAGTAGCTAGGATATGATAAAGCACCTACCTTTGATTAGTTTTAAAATTAACTTTGGTATGTTTTTTAACCTTCTGTATAGTCTGAAAAATAATGTCACAAATTACTTTGCCCTTCAAAGAATATTAGTGATATTGATAGAGATAATTATTGTTTCACAGTAATTAATAGCACCACCAGAGAACACATATACGTTTCCTTTTGCTTCATGGTCACAAAGTCAGTGGATTTCCTTTATTGATGAAGTTGTTACAAGTTCATCTCTCCAGTGTAGCTCAGACAGCATTCCAGAGATTACACTGGAAAGCTGAACATCCCTTTGGCTTCCTGATGCTTTGGATGAGAGATCTTCCAACACCTGTATCTCAGAGGCTCAAAGTGGCATTTGCCATGATGTCATCATGTCCTGAAAAATTACTGACAGAAGAAGCTAACAGTGTTGCTCGTTTTTCTTTTGCATCTTCATCATTGCTTCTCGAGTCTAGATTAGTATCTTTCTTTATTCAGGTAAAGAATGGCATGGGAAACATGCCTCGTCTATTCTCATTAGGCATTATCACAGGGTAGATTAGCTCCTATCTGCTGTTACTATCTTTATTTACAGGCTACTTCTTATTTCCTCATATACTGTATCTAATGTGTATTTCTTGGAAGTGAGCTTCACCATCAACATCACCACTACTACCAAAGATCCACAATTAAGACACGTAAGCTTGTAAACAATTGTAGTAATCTCCTTCAAAGGCTTCTGGAAGCAGTACCTAATTGGCATATGCAGGTAGATGCATTTATAAACAGTTGTGTTAGTTTTATTGGCTTTCCTCAAACAGCAATTTCTGATTATTTGAAGAAGCTGAACACTTCTAGTAAGTAGGCTTAGTTTTGAGTCAGTCTGAATGCCATTTGGAGAAGCAAATGATTAGTCAATAATGAAGTTTCAGATGTAAATGTCTCTTATGTTAGCCTCTCACTTGTAACTTGTGTATTGGCCAGTGCTGGTTTCATTAATAATGAAGATGTCTTTAAAGCAAATGTGTCATAGCACAGGGAAGAGATATGGTCTCAGTTAGTGCACATTTCTTCCAGTGTATAGCTTAAAGTAGGAGTGCAGCATGAAAGAACTGCTGCTGACTGGAAAAAGTCAGCAGCCTTAGAAACTAACTTGATTTCTTACCAGCTTTCTACTGTTTTCTCCAAGCAACCTAAAAGATGCCTATATATGTTATCCCTTTAAAAGATGTTAGATAGCCCCATCGCATTTACTCCCTGTCCTGTGTCAGCTACCTTTTTTCTTTAGGTTGCTTCCTATCACTTCCATGTTCTTCCTTTTCATGCCTCTATTCCTCCACTGCTCACCAAGGGCCTCAGCTTTACCTGTTGTTTCCCCATGTATCCTTAGACCATTTCACATATTTTTAACTTTACACCTCTGTAAACTTACAAAACTTACTGGAATATATTTCTTCCCATCCATATTATATTCTCCAGGTTCTGAATTATGTTACTTTTGATGATGTATACTTGAATTCCATTCATTAATTTCTACCATGATGAGTTATTTTTAATTAGGAATACTGAGGTTAGTATTTGATTTATAAAATTGTAGAATTTGAAACTGGTATCGAAAACAGTAAACATTAAATTTATATAGGATTTAGGGAAAGTTAGATTATTTTCAATACTTAACAAAAATGAATTAGAATGATTTAGGGAAATTTTATTTATTTTTAAATATATATTTTTTTGATTTTAGAGAGGAAGGGAGAGGGAGAAAAAGATAGAAACATCAATGATGAGAAAAAACCATTGATCGGCTGTCTCTTGCACACCCCCTCCTGGGGATTGAACCTGCAACCTGGGCATGTGCCCTTGATCGGAATCCATCCCAGGACCCTTCAATCTACAGGCCAACACTCTCTCCATTGAGCCAAACTGGCTAGGGCAATTTTTAAAATAAAGATAATTTTAATACTTCTATCACTTTTATCTCAAAAAATGTTACAATGTCATTCAATTTAAAAGTCAAATTACAGTTTTAAAGGTAAGTGATGTTCCTATTTTGAAGGTGTTGTTTCAAAGGCTTGGTCTTTCATTATTATCTGTGTAGTAGGTGTATGGGCAATAAACTGAAGACCTTAGGCCTTAAATTGTTTGTTTACATAATCATATATGTATAAATAATTGAAACAGGAATATAACTTGTGTGTGTCAGTTTTCTTGAAAATTTAATGATTTTTTTCCAGAAATAATAATGGTAGCTTCAAAAAGAGTGTATTTCATTGATAGGCTCTCAGTATTTCACCAAATATCTTTAAAAAAACACAAAAAACTCTTTAAAAATGAACTTTGAATCCTAACAGTTCTCTATAATAGAATGTCTTTATGTCAGGATTGCTACATACTAATAATTTTCTTCAAATTTTCTTTTCCCCCCACCAGCCAGGCCCACAACTCCTCTTTCTGTAGGCACCATTGTCCCACCTCCAAGGCCTGCTTCCAGACCAAAGCTTACTTCAGGCAAACTCAGTGGGATTAATGAAATAGTATGTACTCAGGTGTTTCTCTTTTTTTAAAAACTATAACTGTTTTGATTTAAGATGCAAATGATATCTTTCTTTATGCCCCCTTTACAGTTAAATGCTTGGAATTTTCTACTGGAGTTTTCAGAGTATAGAAGGGTTTTCCCAAACAACAGTTCCTTCATTCCCCCATCTTACTTCATTATCATACGTGTGGAGCAAGACATTGTTTAAGACAAAAAAGATTTTCTGAGAAAGTTGGTGCATTATAAAAATAATATTGAGTACCCATTGTTTCGCAGCTGAGAAGCAGTTTTTATGTAATTCTCCTTGGTTCTTAGGTCTTAGAAGTATATTGCCAGGAAAGTCCTGGCGGGCATCTAGTTCAGCTTTCTTTATTTGGTATAAAAGGATACTAATTCACAGCACTTAATTGACTTCTTTATATTAAATATATATTGCTGTAAAAGCAGAAAAGGAAAAAAAGCATTGGTTGTCAAAAGTTGTCAGATAGTGAAAGAAATTTTATGGGGTCTAGTCAGAGTGAGGCTCTCGCAAATCAGTCTTTTTTGCCTCTGATCTAATTGCCAGATTTAATTTCTGAAAGTCAACCTTAATCTTTTTCTCTTGATATACATATCGAGTGTTTCATGTGATTGAATATTTTAGCTGCATGTACAAGGCTTTTGATGAACTGCCTGCATTTCCATACCAACTGCCCAACTTTCTCTTCTTTGCAGCCTAGGTTCCATCCACTTAAAACTTTCCACTATTCCCCAAACCCATCATGCTCTTTTATACATCCATGTCTTATTATACACCTGTATCTGAAATGCCCCTCAGTTTTCTTTTAAATCCTGTTAAATATCACCATGTAGATAAAACCCTCTTCGATTATTACTTTCCCCCACTGAATTTAATCATTCTCTTCCTTATACTCATATTTTGCTTATGCTTCTCTTAGGGCACAAATCACATTATATTTCTTTCCCTCCCCCTCATGAGCCATACTTTCTTTGTGTGTGCCCCCATTACTGGACTGTACCATATTCAATTTCATATCCTTAATACTTTGCATAATGCCTGGCCTATTACGAAATACTTCATGACTAAATGAAAAGGCTTGAGCACCAGGTGTTGAAATGGTGATACCTTTCTTTTACAACCCTATTCCCAATGAACAGACTTAGTGGGAGTGAAATGAAGGACTAAATACCAGCTGCTAAGGAGATGGTATTATTTAAGTAATACAAAAGTTATTACATCTTAATAACATGGATATTTTCCTGCTTACAAAAGCAGTACCTGATCATGTTGTGAAATTTGGAAAATAGAAAAAACACAAAGAAGAAAAAATTCCTTCTATATTTACCACTCAAAAGAGTAACTGCTTTTAACATATATATATATATATATATATATATATATATATATATATATATATATGTGTGTGTGTGTGTGTGTGTGTGTGTGTGTGTGTACTTTCATAATTTTTTGTATGCATAGGTACTTATATATTCAGAAGTAGTAAAATATACTTGTTAAAAGCACACCTTTATCAGCCATTAACTACCTGAGCAACAGTAGGTAGGTTATTTATTTGGAATCTGTTTCATTATTGGTAAAATGAGTATAATGATAATAGGTTGTTGTGATACTATATGTAAAACACCTAAAAACATTGTCAAGTGCAAATAATTGCTCAAAAAGTTATGAGTAGTATGTGTATTTTTTTTTCACTTGAAAATATTTTGGGAATTCTATATCATGAATTATATAGAATTTAAGTGGTAGAATTCTTTGTCAAATAATCTTAGTGTTAAGATTAAATAAGTAAAAGACTCTTGTAGTTGACTCCTTTACATTGCCCTTCACTCTCTGCCTCAGTCTTGAAAACTTTCTAGAAACCACTCTCTAAAGGTCTCAGGGAGCGCCATTTGAACTGGCTACATGGCATAAATGCTCTTAGGACTACCAGCAGGACATTTCCAAAAAAATTTTAGAAATTTGACATTTAGTTTATTTCCAAGTTTCCATGTGTCTTAATGAATGTCCTTATGTTTACTTCTTTGCAGGCATTACCTCATTAAAAATTTAAAAAGTGCCCTGACCGGTTTGGCTCAGTGGATAGCACATTGGCCTGCAGACTCAAGGGTCCCGGGTTCGATTCCGGTTAAGGGCGTGTATCTTGGTTGAGGGCACAGCCCTGGTGGGGAATGTGAAGGAGGCAGCTGTTTGATGTTTCTCTCTCGTCGATGTTTCTTTTCTTTTTTTTATTGTTCATATTATTACAGTTGTTCCTCTTTTTTCCCCCCATAGCTCCCCTCCTCCCAGTTCCCACCCCACTCTCTGCCCTTATCCCCCCCCACTGTCCTCATCTGTAGGTGTACGATTTTTGTCCAGTCTCTTCCCACACCCCCAATACCCCTTTCCCCCTGTGAATTGTCAGTCCACTCCCTTTCTATGCCCCTGATTCTATTCTATTCACCAGTTTATTCTGTTCATCAGATTTTTTTTTTATTCACTTGATTTTTAGGTTCACTTGTTGATAGATATGTATTTGTTGTTCATAATTTTTATCCTTACTTTTTCTTCTTCTTCCTCTTTTCAAAGGATACGTTTCAGCATTTCATATAATACTGGTTGGGTGGTGATGAACTCTTTTTAGCTTTTTCTTGTCTGTGAAGCTCTTTGTCTGACCTTTAATTCTGAATGATAGCCTTGCTGGGTAAAGTAATCTTGGTTGTAGGTTCTTGCTATTCATTATTTTGAATATTTCTTGCCACTCCCTTCTGGTCTGCAAAGTTTCTGTTGAGAAATCAGCTGACAGTCGTATGGGTGCCCCCTTGTAAGTAACTGACTGCTTTTCTCTTGCAGCTTTTAAGATTCTCTCCTTGTTCTTTGCCCTTGGCATTTTAATTATGATGTGTCTTGGTATGGTCCTCCTTGGATTCCTTTTGTTTGGGGTTCTCTGTACTTCCTGGACTTACAAGTCCATTTCTTTCACCAGGTAGGGGAAGTTTTCTGTCATTATTTCTTCAAATATGTTTTCAATATCTTGCTCTCTCTTTTCTTCTGGCACACCTATAATTCTGATGTTGGTATGCTTGAAGTTGTCCCAGAGACTCCTTACACTATCTTCATATTTTTGGATTCTTATTTCTTTTTTCTTTTCCAGCTGGGTGTTTTTTGCTTCTTCATAATTCATATCTTTGACTTGATTCTTGCGATCCTCTTGTCTGCTGTTGGATCTCTGTATATTATTCTTTATTTCAGTCAGTGTATGCTTAATTTCTAGGTGGTCCTTTTTCAGATCCTCAAGGGTGTCATTAAATTTATCAGCAGTCTCTAGAATATTCTTGAAAAGCCTTAAAACCGTGGTTTTGAACTCTATATCCAGTCGTTTGCTTTCCTCCATTTCTGTCATTTGTAACCTGTTTCTTTGTCTCTGCATTTTGGCTGCTTCCCTGCATTGACAGAGTGGCTTTAATCAGCTGTGTCTATGGTGGGAGAACTTCTATGCTGGAAACACCCTTATGGGGCAAGACTTGCTTCAGTGGGGCTTTGGTGCCCGCTGAGCCTGCTCCCTGAATATGTCCCTTATGAGTCTGAGGAGTTGTAGACTGGGTGGTCCCGCTCTGACCACTGGTATACAGTCTCTTGGAACTCTGAGGAGATGCTATTTTAGCTTCTGCCTGGGACTGCCCAGCCTTTTATATGCAAAAGCCTCTGCAGCAGCTTGGGTGGGGTGAGGTTTCAGGGAATCTACAGGGCAGAGCAACCAGCTATGGCCGATTCTCAGCCCTGCCCTAAGAGGCACTGGGTCTCAAGCCACTTTGGAGTTCCTCCTGGTGCCAGACGGTGCCAGACAGTCCAGCTCCTCCCCGTATGATTCTGAGTCCCCAGAAACTCGCCAGGAACTGGGAGTTCAGAGCCATTGGGAGCTTGTGCCTCCCTCCAGTACGAAATGCTCCCAGCCCTTTCCACGAGCCCGTTCGCAGGCTCCTCCGTACCTCTGCACTTTATTTCCGCACCTCCTCTGCATCTCAGTCTCTTTCTAGTTGTAGAATTTCCACTCAGCCAGTCTTCCTGTGGGTTTGGGTGGTGTCCGTTTTTCCTTTTTGTTGTGGTTTTAAAATGTTTGTGCCCGGCAGCAATTCCAGTGTTTACCTATGCTACCATCTTGGTTTCTCTGTCTCGTCGATGTTTCTAACTCTCTATCCCTCTCCCTTCCTCTCTGTAAAAAATCAATAAAATATATTTATTAAAAAAATACTTTTAAAAGTGAAATCCATGAAGTAAATGGAATGCACATTTTTAAGACTCTTGATGATTGTTGCTGTATTGCCCATTTGAAAGGTTATGCTGATTTGAATTCTCTCCAGTGTGCATTGGAGTGCCTGTAACCTTGCATGCTTGTATGTGCACTTTTGTCAGAAGGTCTATAACTGCACCTTCCCCACGCCCCTTCAGAGAGCCCCTCATTGATCTAGAGCAGTGGTTCTCAAAGTGTGGTCCCAAGACCAGCAGTAGCATTAGCATCTCTTGGGAACTTGGTAGAAATTCACTTTCTCTGGCTTCACAAATCAGAAATTCTGGGGAGTGGCCTAGCAATTGTGTTTTCATAAGCTCTCCAAGTGATTCTGATGCATGCTAATGTTTGAGAAGCAGTGCTGTCCAATAAAAATATAATGCAGGCATATATAATTTCAGATGTTCTAGTAGCCCCATAAATAAGTAAAAACATTAAAATGTTTTTATTTCATATAAAAAATAATTTTTATATCGAATACATGTTAAATTGATGAGTGTTTACATTCTTTTTGTGATTGTACTAAGTCTTCAAATCCCATTATGTATTTTATAGTTGCAACTCATCTCAAATTTGGACTTGCCAAATTTGAATGCTAGACAGTGCTGCTCTAAAATAAGCAAAAACCACTTGAACTATTTTTGCCTCTTCTTAAAAACTTGTAGTAAGAGGCATATTCTAAATTATAGAATTACAGCCACATTATAGAGGCCATGTTGCCACAGGAGAATTGTCCCTCACAGTAGTTGATTTTTAAGATTTTCCTAAGCTTGTTAGTTTCACATCAACTGTTGAATTTAATATTTTATTTGGCCTCATACCTTACAGTATACATAATCTGTATACATAATACTAAGAGTTTAAAAGTAGTTATGTGGGGGTTTACTAATTGTAAAACACTGGTCAGTACTTTCTAATTTTCATAAAAGTTATATCTGTAAATTTATATTCATGGAATGAAGAGTTGACTAATTTTAGTGTATGAATGTTTATAGGGTTTATTTTTCTTTTACCTTTTGTTTTATTTTTTTACTTAATGATAATGTTTTATTTTTTATTAGAGTTGAGGTATAGTTTCGGGTGCACAACCCAGCGATTGGACATTTATATAACTTACAAAGTGATCATCCTGATAAATCTAGTACCATCTAACACCCTCCATGTAGTCGATTATAATATTATTGACTATATTTCCTATACTGTACTTTACATCCCCACGACTATTCTGTACCTGCTAATTTGTACTTTTTTCCCTATTCTGATGGCTGAAAGTATTACCTGTGTCCCATCCTCCTCCATTGTCCTCTCCAAGCTTGTTCTCGGCCTTTTGTTTATCAAGTCCCTCAAATAGCTGAGGACAGGAGCAGCGTCCTGTTCACTGCTGCGTATCTAGTAACGAATCCATGGCCTGACACATAGTAGGCACTAAATAAGTGTTGTATTTGCTTAATTCTTTTTTAAGCAGGAAAAGGTTATTTTTAAGTAAGCTAAATATGCCTTATTTTAAAAAGTGGTAGGTAACACCTCAGGAAGTATTGCTAACATATTATTGGAACAATTAGGAATTTGGGAGGGAAAAATTCATTTACCCTGGTAAAAGATAAATGAACTATTTGTTTTTACGTTAAACTAGATAAGTGGGAAGACAGTAAAATTAAGATTTTCTCGTACCTCTGTATGGTGGTAATTTTCTCAATGAAGAAGCATTAAAACAAATTATAAAGGAAAATGTGGAGATTTCTAAAAACTAAAAATAAAGGGCAAACAATATTTAGGGAGAAATATTTGCAGCAAATAAAGGTTAGTGAAAGCTCAGGTAATAATTAGTCCTGCCAAAACTAAAACGGACAGTGCTAATATATACAACTCATAAAAGGGGAAATGCCAATTTTTTTTAATCTATCAAATTGGCTAAAAGTTAAATTATTTTCTTCTTCTCCTAAGGCCTATCCAGTTGTTGGCAAGGATGCAGGGAAATATTTTCTTGTATTTATAAAGCAGTAAAGTCAGTAAACCTTTTGGGAAGCAGTTTGGCAGTAAGTGTGGAAAGCCTTCATACTGTTTAAATTAATCATTTGACTTCTGAGATTCTATCTTAAGCATACTTTTTGAAATACAGAAAATGTTTTATGTACAAAGATTCTCTTGACAGCATTGTTTTAAAATAACCTTTTCATCTTTTAATACAGTAAAAAATTATTTGATTTATGCATCTCTAATTTTGAGTTATAAGAAATTCACATTATAAATTTGGTTTAAGTATATTAAAATGAAATATACCTGATACCTAATAATCTTTTTCTGATAATGGAGGAATTGTCTTACCATTTTGATAAATAACTCTTTTTTTTTAAGCCCAGGCCATTCAGCCCACCTGTAACTTCCAATACCAGCCCACCTCCTGCTGCTCCTTTAGCCCGGGCAGAAAGTTCTTCCTCTATCTCGTCTTCTGCTTCATTGAGTGCTGCCAATACTCCCACAGTAGGTAAGTGATGATCATGGATCACACGTGAGAGCTGGCATCCAGTGTGATGAGGCTGAGTGTTCGTTGTTGTTTGTGTAATGGGCTGGTAATGACTTTAACGTTAGAAGTTGGGGTTTCCTGGCATTATCAAACGAGTCTTATTTTTCTTTTCTTAGTCATAGTTTATGTTATCTAAATAGGAGAGTTTTAACCATGGTTAACAGTGTTAATGCATCAAATTTACCTAAAATGAATACAAAATAACACCGAATATAAACTGTAATTGAAAAAAATGCATCAAATTGATTAACCAATATAAATACTATAGTTGATGGCAAAATATAATGTAGCTCTTTCTACTGTGAATTGATACTTGCATTCTTAAGGAAGTTTGTATTTTACAAACAATCGATTCAATGAAAAAAAAGGTGGGGAGTTTATGTTTTCAATGAATAATTTTTTCTATAAGAATTTAAATAACAAAGATTTAAAAGTAGGTATTAGGGCATAGCCATACAAACCTACACCTCACTGAACAAATTCAGTAGTACATTTAAATGTTGCTCAAGAGTGTTTTATTATACCTTTATCCAATTTTTCCTGTAAATTTTTATTACCTTTCTCACCCACTGTTAGTATAATAAACAAAGCATAAAACCACTTAAACAAAGCAGCTGTATTTTGGGAGTAACAACTTCTCATCAAAGTTATAACTGTCCCCATTGCTGCTGCTTCTAAGTAATAATGGGTTTATTCTCGATAATGTGCATCACTGATTTATACTAACTGAACATAATTCAGTAGTGCTCAAAGTGTGGTCCTTGGACCTGCAGCATCTGTCTGCATCACTTGGAAACTTAATAGAAACTAAAGGCCCAGTGCATGGATTCATGCACCGGTGGGGTCCCTCAGCCTGGCCTGTGCCCTCTCACAATCCAGGACCCCTTGGGGGATGTAGTAGTGCACAAAGCGACAGGCCAGGGAAGAACCCGATCCCGGCCCTGCTGCTCCTGCTGCCACAGCTTGGTAGCACTGCTGTGGAGGCGGGAGAGGCTCACTCGCAGCGGCTAGCACCTGGCAGTCAGCTACACAGCATTACTGCGCACTGACCACCGGGGGCAGCTCCTGCGTTGAGCGTCTGCACCCTGGTGGTCAGTGCACATCATAGGGACCAAATGGTCGTTTGGTCACTTAGGCTTTTAGATACAATCTTTTAAATCAGAAATGCTGAAAGTAGGACTAGCAGTCCTTAAACAAGCCTTCCAAATAATTCTGATGTATGCTAAGTATGAAAATCACAGCCCTAAGTAAGCTGATTTAAATATGTCTAGTTAGATTTTCAAAACACAGTAGAGGTGCTTTTGTGTCTGTGGCCATTGTAAAAATGGCATAAGCAACATAGGCTAAAATGAGATAAAAAATGATTTCTAAATGTCTGAACATGATGTTAACCATCTTATTTCATATACCTTTGTGAACATAGCCTTTTCCCCATCTTTTAGCTGTATGTAAACACAATATGTCTAATAACCTTGTCCTTTGCTATAACAGCAATTTCTTATATTTTTTTGTAAATGTGGTTTTGTTAATTTGTTTCTGCAGACTCTACATCTTAGTCATAAAATACATAGATGAGGGTCCTATTAGAAATCAGGCAGTTGGTCTGTACCAAAATTTATTTTTAGTTCTTTTCCATTATCCCTAGATTATTCAGAAGGTTTTCTCTTTGTGATGGAAACTTCAATTTTGATTGAGTTAGTACATAGTTTATAGTTTGATTCAGTGTGGCCAGTAGAACCACAAGTAGGTAAGTGACTGTAATGATGCAGGCAAGATGTGTGTGGATTTTGTATGACAAAAGTTCTTTAAGCTCTACCTAAAAATTATCTTTCTTTATTATGATGCTTATTCAATTCTTTGCTTAGATACAAATTTTTGATACTTATTATTTCTTGAAAGTATTTTCTTGCGATATTTTGTTTTATTTAAATATGATAGAAGATGATAATTTGATTGGGACACTCTCTGAAATTGAAAAGCACTGTGAAACTACACAAGGTATTGTATCAAAAGCAAATGTATATGTTAACTAATGATCCTAAAATGTATCTAAAAATACTTTGTTATCTAAATTTTTCTTTTCTAGCGTTGTATGGTGTCTCAGAAATCAAGAATAACTCTTAAGATTTAACTATCTCAATTTTCTACTAATAATGTTCAGTTATTGTACAGGATCCATTGATATCAAATCCCCAATGATAAAAACACAATATCCATCGCCCTGTTCTCTCAACATTGAGAAATATCAATAAGTCTTAACTCTAAAGCTATCAGAACCACCGAAAAATTACAGAAGAAGCAGAAAGAATATGTCAGTTTTAAGGCATTTTTTTCCCATGCCTCCTCAGCAAAGTGTCTGGCACATGTTAATGGCTAATAAAATAACTAGTGTAATTTTGTGAATAAATTTTTATATTACTGGATTTTTTAATTTTAATCTGGAATTTTAAGTTGTCTTGCTTGGGTGGGGAGTTACTTTTCCTAGCGACATAGAAGCAGCAGTTCTTGTTGCCAGGTATTTTTCTCACTGAAGAACTTTCTAAGTCAAAATGCCTTCAAATTCTTTAGTATCACAAAATCTTCCTGGCCTCTAAAGCTAACAAAAGATCTTTCTTACTATTTGTAGGATCTCAGGTTTAGTTGTGAGGCAGAGAAAGCTAGTACTGTTTTTTGTCAGATTGATCCTCGCCCTTGCTGGTTTATCTCACTGAATAGAGCCTTGGTCCACAGACTGAAAGGTCCTAGGTTCAAGTCTGGTCAAGGGCACATACCCTGTACCTTGGTTGCAGGCTCAGTCCCCGGCCCCAGTTTGGCCTGTGCAGTGTGCAACTAACTAATCAATGTGTGTCTCATAGTAATGTTTCTCTCTCTCGCCATCTTTTCCACTCTAAAATTCAATGGAAAAATATCATCGGGTAAGGATTAACAACAACAAAAGTCACTCAGTCTTTAACTGAAGTTATCACCTCTGAAATGAAAAATAACTGATGGCTATTAACATTGTGCAACATTTGTATAACAAAAGCGTACATTCAAATTTCAGAACTAGGGGAGAACCAAGATGGCGGCATGAGGTATATACCTAAATGCACAGCCTCCACAACTACATTATAAAAATACAACTATACAGACAAATTTCAGAGCTATATGTTGACCTAGGTTACTCATTTTTAAATAAGAATGAATTATTATAATTTGACTTACTTTTACAAATTGCATCACTTTTATAAATTGAATCACATTATATATTAAATAAAGGATAAATGGGAAGAGGACATTAGTAAGGAAAAAATAACTACAGGGCACTATTTGGTGCGATTTTTTCTATTAGGAAGTAAAGTGTTTTTTATATTTTAAAAAAACTTGAACAAATGCATAGATTTAACTTTGTATACATTTTATTATGCTTTTAAAACACTATGCTTCATTATGATTTTATTCTAAAGGTATCTGAACTTTATGTCAGGAAAGTTATAAAAATGTTATTAGTTACATTTATCCAGACAAAGTAATGTGGGAATATAATACAAGTATTAGAGAAAGAAGAGGTGAAAGAAAAGAATAAATACAAAAATCCAGTTTAAAACCCTGATGTATATGATGGGTAGAACCTGAAAGAATTTAGTATCTGAATGATTTTGAAGCCATACTTTAGTAATTTTAGTTCTTCAGATAAAGGACTTTACCTTCTGACATTCTTTAACCCAACCCTTCTGTGTCTTGACATTTAAAAGAAAAAGTCATTGTGACATGATTTCCTAATTTTTTTTTGTCCTTTGTATTATTTTATGTTATATTTTTAATCCCCAGTTTTTACATGGGGCATCTTTGAAATGGAGTCATTTGTGACAAGCTAACATTGTGAATATACCTGTCTTGGTATTTAATAAATATTTTCAGCAGGATTTAACAAATGAATTGTCTGTATTCTAGGTGTGTCACGAGGTCCCAGCCCTGTCAGCCTTGGAAATCAGGACACCTTACCTGTGGCAGTCGCCCTTACAGAATCTGTTAATGCCTACTTTAAAGGAGCAGATCCCACCAAGTTAGTTTTTAAAAGATAAAAATACATGTTTGTGTGCTGGGTGGAGGAATGAGATGGTTAATTTTAAGAGTTATGTTTGAATCTATGTAAGTTAGGGTTTTCTCTTTGTTTTACCTGTTTTTTGCTATCATAGTCATTTAAGGATTGTCTTTCAAAATGAAAAATCACTATAATCAGCAGTAGTGATTTTTCCCTTACTTAAAATTCTTACCCAGGCTTTATGACCAGTAAGACAACATCTGTTGCTTTACATATCTGTAGAGAAGGATGATGTTTTAGATGGGGACAGAACTCTGAATCTTGGCCTACTATATATCTTTTGTGAAAGTCTGACATTTGCAAGAGAGCCCTAGAATGCATGTTTAATATCTGAGACCTTATTTTAAGAAAATGATATTTGGGTAATTGACCATCTCTACTTTTTGTGGAACATCATTCATTCAACCTACATTCACTCATTAAATATTTGAGCAACTATTATGCAAACTTTTAAGACTGTTTTACAAATAGTACACACTCAAATACTAGTATTTGATGACTGAATATATACAGAATGAATAATGTTATATTACAGGTATTGATATATGCTGTGAAGAAAAATAAACCTGGGTAGGGGGTTGGACAGTTACAATAGATGGCTACTATTTTAGAATGGTCAACGAAACCCTTTAAACAGATGTTTGAAAGACATCGAGGAGTAAGCCATGCAGGTATTGGAAGGAAGAGCATTCCAGTGAGTGTAAGGGACTGTGGTAAAAGCATGCTTGGCATATTTAAGAAACAGCAAGAAGAGCCATGTCATTGAGTAGAAGTAAGCAAGGAGGAGAGTAGTCAAAGATAAATCCATAGAGAGACCAGTTTAGGCATGGTGGACCAGTTAGGCATGATGGATGGTAATGAGTTTAGAATTTATTTTACCTTATTTAAAAAATTTTTTTTTATTGATTTCAGAGAGGAAGGGACAGGGAGAGAGAGATAGAAACATCAATAATGAGAGAGAACATTGATTGGCTGCCTCCCTCACACCCCCTAATGGGGATCGAGCCCACAACCCAGGCATCTGACTGGGAATTGAACTGTGACCTCCTGGTTCATAGGTCAGCGCTCAACCACTGAGCCATACCGGCCAAACTGGAATTTATTTTGAGTGAGGTGGAAAGCCAGTGGAGGCATTTAAGCAGAAGAGTAATGAGGTTAATGTTTTTGAAGGAGCCAGAGTAGATGCAGAGAGAGAGAAGTAACCATAGAAGTTCAGGTGAGATAATGGTGGCTTCTATATATATTATTAGTAGATGAGATGCTGAACAGAAATAAGATTCTGAATATATTTTGAAAACAGTTGTCAAGATTTAATGAGTGAGTAAACTGCTAAGTTTGAAGTACTAAGACAACTTAGTGGAGATACTAAGTTGATAGTCAAATGCATGATTCTGGAGTTCAGGGCATAGATGTTAGAGATAAAATGTCTAGTTGTCATTAATCTAATAAAAGTAATATGCAAATTGACCATCACTCCAAGACACATAAGCCATGCCCACCAGCCAAGCCATGCCTCCCAGCCAATCAGAGTGGCTGTATGCAAATTAACCCAGCCAAGATGGAGGCCAGCAGCCATGGAGCTAGAGTAAATAGGAGGCTTCCGTTGCAACTGCCTGACTAGGCTGGTGGGCCTCTGCTCAAGCAACAATATTTTAATTATAGAAGCCATGGAGCTGAAGCAAACAGGAGGCTTCAGTTTCCTGCCTAGACCTCAGCTCAAGGTAACAAAGTTTCAATTATAGAAGATAAATAAACCCCAGAAACCTGATTCCAGCCAGCCTTGCTGGAGATATCGGGTCAATGGGCGCTGTGGGCAGCCTGAAAACGGCCCTCAGCCTGTCACCCAGGCTGGCCACACCCTCTTGGGGTGAGGATCCCCACTGGGGGTGCTTGGACAGCCTGCAAACAGCCATCAGCCCCTCACAAGGCTGGCCAGGCACGCCAGCAGGTGGACATCTCCCAAGGGGTCCCAGGCTGTGAGAGGGCACAGGCTGGGCTGAGGGACCCTAGTTTGTATATAATACTTAAAACCAGGGGTCTTAGACAGTAGAAAAGATATCTGATGAGAACTAAGTCCTAATACCCTCCAGTGTTTAGAAAATAGGAAGATGAGAGTGATCCATCAAAGGAATTAGAGATAGCATGCAACCAGTAGAGCAGTGTTCCAGAAACTAAGTGAATAAATCCTTTCATGAAGGACAGTTGTGAAGCTATATCTGATACCACTAACAGGTCAAGAAACATTGACCATTGATGATTTGGAAGTCACTGGTAACCATCACAAGAACAATTTTAGCAGAGTGGTAGATGAAAGCCTATTCAGGAGTAAATAGACAACTATATGTAGGAAAAGCAAATGTAGACAACTCTACATTGAGGATGTTTTGCTTTAAGTGGAAGCAGAAAAATGGGGTAAAAGCAGAAGAGAGAGTAGAATTATAGGAGGATTTTTATTAATTTAGTGTTTTTTAAGGCTATTGTTCATTTTAGCACATCTGTATGCTGATGGAAAAGATCCAATATGTATGGGGAAAGAGAGGGACAACTGCAAGAGTGAAATCCAGTGTGTAAGAGGAGTATTGAGCGCTTCAGGGCATAGGTGATAGGATTAGCCTCGGGTGCACAGACTCCTCAGTAGAAACAGGAGATAACTCATCAGTTGAAGCAGAAGGCATGGATACAGAGTCAGACAGATTAGAAGTTCTGTAGTGAGAGTATGAGAAGGTTCTTTAAATTTTACTGAAAAAAAAATCAGCAAAAAAAGTGGCTGTGAGTAGGGGGAGGGAATATTGCAGATTAGAGGGAAAGGGTGAAGGTATAAAAAGATGTAGGGAGCGTAGTGGAATTGTCAGGGAACAGTAAGGGGGCCCAGTTGGGAGTTTTGGCTCTAGTCATGTTCAGCTCCTAAATAGGTGAGGAGCTGAACTTACTTAGCAAAGATAGTGTTTTGCCAAGTAAGCATGATCAAGTGAGAGAGAAGCAAGGGAGGATTTATGCATGCGAGTGTGTGTAATGATGGACCGGGACATTCCAAGATGGGAGGAAATTCGGATAAGAAGTTATGAGTGAAGGTTAGTGAAAAGGTTGGTAGGAATAACATTTTGGAGGTTTTAATGAGGTTGGAGAATTGTTGGAAATGCCATACTAGACAGGATGAGTTGGGAAAATAAGAAAGTGGTGATTAGGTAAGTGGGAATTCTGAAGTTGAGATTATAGAGGTGCTTCAGCATAGCTGAGGTGGACTGGAAGAGAGAATCATTAGAAGTAAGGGGCTAAAGAACTAGGGGACCAAAATATTGAAAGGATTATCTACGTGGATACTGAAATCACTAAAAATTATGGTGGTCTGTTTCTGTACCAGTACTTACTAACAATAGGCCAGGAGCTAAAATTTTCAGATAATGAAAGGGAGTGAAGATGACTTGAAAGGGATGGACTAGTGAGTAGTATAGTTCAATGGTACGGGTTTCAAAGGAAGCTGGTAGCTTTTAGGAAGGAAGGAGGAACACAGAATTGGAAGAGGCAGTGAGGAACAAGGAGGACATTTACCACCAACTGCCACCCTGAGGCCTAGGACTCTGGTGAATAGAAGGGAAAATGGCTGCAGTGGGGACAGTGTTGCCTTCCAGGATGGCCAGGGGACGATTCTGTAAACAAGTCGAGGCGTTATCAGTGTGCCTGCATTTGGGTGGAGTATGCCATTTCACAAAGATCATTGAAAAAATTAAACTGAAAAAATAATTTGTTCATAATTATGATAAATATACGTAATGTCCTTTTTAAACCAGATATGCATTAAATGGAGGTTAATGTGCCTTACTTAAACTACTTATAATTTTCAAAATCTCTAATTTCAGATGTATTGTGAAGATCACTGGTGACATGACAATATCATTTCCAAGTGGAATTATTAAGGTCTTCACTAGCAATCCATCTCCAGCTGTGCTATGCTTCAGGGTGAAAAATATCAGCAGACTAGAGCAAATTCTTCCAAATGCACAGCTTGTGTTCAGGTTTGTGTACTTTTGCTTTAACGATGGGATTTCTTTTTAAGGACATTTTTCTGTTTTTTGAAGCAATAATGATTTAATTTGAAGACAATACCAAAATTATTTATGATTGAACAGCTTTCTGCTGTCTTTTTGTTTTTGATGGTAGTAGTAATTATTATCCTTTTCTGTCCATCATCTCATCTTTCAGGCAAATTTCTGGTATGTTTTATTCTTTGTTCCTTAACTGTAGCTTTCCTTCATCCCATCTTTTGGTTCCTTTCTGCTAGTTTTTCCCAAATTGTTACACAGAGACAAAGGAAAATTAAAGTCAAATAAATAACAAAAATATTTCTTACGCATGCAGTGATCCATCACAGTGTGATTCTAACACAAAAGATTTTTGGATGAACATGCAAGCTGTTACTGTCTACCTCAAGAAACTATCAGAGCAAAATCCAGCTGCCTCTTATTATAATGTAGATGTATTAAAGTATCAGGTGAGTCCTGTCGTTGAAAAAATCCGAAGTCTAAAATAGTAACAAATAGAATATTATAGATCATTAAATGAATAATATGTCATACCAAATGAGGTTCATTTCAGGAATGCAAGGATGTTTCAAAATCAGAAAATCTGTTAAGCCTATGGAGATTTTGACCATTTGACCAGTAGCATTTCAAGACAATTTGGACTCATATGTGGGATATAAAGATCAACATAATTTGATGAACAGGAATAGATCCAGAGACAAATGGCAGGGGAGGGGGTGGTTAGAGAGCAACCAAAGGACTTGTATGCATGCATATTAGCGTAACTAGTGGACACAGGCACTGGGGCGGTGGGGGTTTGCCCGGGGTAGGAATGGTTTGGGAGGGGAGGGGGGGCAAGCGGGGAAAAAGACATGCAAAACTTTAGACAATAAAAAAGACAAGTGGAAATGATGAATTTTTCAATAAATGGTATTGATCAAATTCATCATCTATTTCTGGTTAAATTTTTGAATAAATATAAATACATGAATGCGTCCTTAACCTGAAAAGACCAGCAGCATCAGACTTAATAAACCACCTAAAGCAATTAATCAAAGTCAGGAATGGCTAAGACAACCATTATTTCTATTAGTATATAAGATTTTTCTGGATGTGTTAAGTACAGTTAGACAAGAGAATGGAATAAGTGGTAATAAATATTGGAAAGCAGAAGCCAAAATTATTACTTATAAGGAATCAGTTTTTCCTGGAAAAAATCCAGAAAATCAAGTAAAAAACATGAATATAGGAGAATTTAGTGAAGTGATCAGTTTAAAAATTAATGCAAAAATAAGATTTCAAAACAATCAGGAAAACTAATGCAGCAAAAACATTCATAATAAAAAATATCAATTAGGAAGAAACATAACACAACCTCTACTGACTTGAATATACTTAGAAATGAATACTTCATTCATTTTCAGGAAACTCATGTAAAAAAGTTTAGCTGTTTCTAAATTAACTTACAAATTTAGTATTTCCTAATCAGAAACCCAGTTGAGGTGTTTATGTATTTGTGTTTAGAGACTTGACAGTTATTTTCAAGTTTTCTGGAATAATGAAGTTAAGAAGTTCTTTAAACAGTAGTGTGAAGTAATGTTTTAACTTTAATGGGAACATTATTATAAGGCAACAATATTTAAAATAGTTTGCAACTGGCACAACAGTAGATGGCCAGACGAATGGAACAAATTAGAGTATCCAAAGATAGATCTAAGAATAAATGGAATATTGTTTATATGACAAAATAGCATTTTAAGGCAATGTGGAAATGATGAATTTTTCAATAAATAAGTATTGGGGCAGAAGGCTAGATATTTGGGAAAAAATTTAAGCTAAATTCCTAACTCCAAACCAAAATAAAGTCTACATGTGTCTAAGGTTTAATAATAAATGAGACCATAAAGATACTAAAATTATGGGTGAATATATGTATATTTATGGGTATATATGTGTATGTATATATGTATAATATCTACTTATTAGTATTTAGTCTTGAAGTATGGAAGACCTTTCAAAGAATGGTACAAAATCCAGAAGCTGTGCAAGAAGAGAGTGAGATATTTGACACAAAAATAAATTTGTGTATAAAATATTTAGCTAAAACAAACCCTGAACAGAATCAATATTTAATTCGAGGGAAACGTATTTGTACTATATAAGACAGACCATAAGACTTACTCCAAAGAGCCTTGATAAATTTGTAAGTAAAAGATGAATAACTCAGTAGATAGTTAACTTATAGACAAGCTCCATGCCAGTGGAAATCAGAAGAGCAGTGAATATTTTTTTCATTGTTTAAAGTATTTCATCTGTCTCCTTTTCCCCCGATTGAGCCCTCCCAAGAGCAGTAAATATTTAGACAACAATGATACACTGGTTTTAGCCCATCAGATTGATAAAAATAAAAAGATTGTTTTATTAAGAGTGTGATCACTTGTTAGTAGTATAAATTAATGGAATCTCTTAGAAGGCAGTTCTATTTTTTTTAAAAAAATGTTTATATTGATGTTTAGAGAGAGAGAAAACAAATCAATCGGTTGCCTTCTGCACCCTCCCCCACTACTGGGGGCCCTGACCCAGAACCAAACCAGTGATCTTTTGGTGCTTGGGACGACGGCCAACCAACTGAGCCACACTGGTAAGGGCAGATTTAACCTTTAACTCAAGTTACACTTCCAGAAATCTATTCTTCAGAAATCACACAAAAGGGGGAAAAATAATCTAAAATACGAAGTACACATCCACAGAGAAAGAAATTGATTACATGAATTATAGCCATTAAAAAGAATGAGATGTCTCTATGTTTGCATATGCCTAAAAAGTCTAGAAGGATATGTATACTACGATGCTAACAATGAGGAGTATTAACGCCAAGGGATTAATTTCCTGTTGCATATACTTCTATATTGTTTGAATTTTTAATAGGGTAATTGTATTTAAATAGCTTGTGTTTCTAGGAAATAAATTCCTAAAGAGGAAAAAAAACGCTGCTGCCATTTAAGTTAGCTTAAAGTTTGAATGATAAATTGATACTTGGAATATTCAACAAACATTTATTACTCAGTGCTTGCTAATTGCTGAGAGTTGGATGGGGAGATAGACAATAAAGAAGTAAATAATATGTGTTTGAAAATACATGGTATGGAAAAAGTAAGAAGTGTGAAAGTAAGCTCTGAAAAATTGCATTTTCAATGTAAATTTAAACAGGGTGATCAGTTTAGGTCTCACTGAAAGGGAGTCCTTTGAGCAAGGAACGAAAGAATTAGAATTGTACCATTTACCTATGGGTCATGTGATTAAAATTAGCCATTTGAAGTTGGAAAATATTCTAATTCCAAACTTGCAGAACTTCATGGTGACACATCCATTTCTCTTGTTTTAAGTTTAAGTTCTTAGAATTCTAAGATTCTTTATGAATTATATGTTGAATGCTGAGAGGTATTCAAACGTTACAAACACAAATAAGAATCACTGGATAACAAGATTCTGTGAACTTATATATATCATTAACTGACTTGTTTATTTTTCAGCCCAAGTAAATATTTGTTTTTCTCTTTAAAGGTATCATCAAATGGTATTCAGTCCACGCCTCTAAATCTTGCAACATACTGGAAATGCAGTGCTGGCACCACAGATCTTAGAGTGGATTATAAGTACAACCCAGAAGCTATGGTGATACCCAGTGTGCTTTCCAACATTCAGGTGATGGTACCTGTGGATGGAGGGGTCACAAACATGCAGTCCCTTCCTCCTGCAATATGGTAAGTTTAGGAGATTTCTGAATTCCTGCTAAATGTGTTTTAACCTCCAATTTTTAGAACCTACGTTATGAAAATTTTATAAGTTTGAAAAGTTTGGTGCATTTTCCCATAGAAACTATGCTATAAAAAGATGTTCATTTTACTAGTTAAGCCACAGTAGACTCAATCCAAAATAAACAAACTAATTTTGGTGTCAACATCCAAACTTGAATGATTGTAGACAACTTTACCCTTAGGCAAATTGCTTAGCCTCTCTAAACATTTTTGTTTTTAAAAATAAATATAATAATTATTTTACAGGATTAATATAATATCTGGCATACGTATAGGAACACAGATTAGATTAGTGTTTAGTAGTATTAGATATTCTACTCTCATCTCTTAACTACCTGTCTTGTGCTCTCTATTAATATTAGTATAGACTCTAACCATTTAATAAAAGTGTGTTTTTCTTGAGTAATGAACTGAGCCATCTATACATTGTTTTTCTTTACTTAGTAGGAATGAGAATTACATAACTTAGTAAAAATTCCATTAATTGAGAAAGACCTATAACATTATATTTTATATTATATCAAATATTTTCACCAGGTAATACACTGGAAAATAAATTTAGTATTATAGTTGTTCTAGTGAAATATTTAAAACACATTTATTTATTGAGTGCCCTTTATGAATAAGGTGTAATACTAGCCGCTTAATCTGAAGATATTTATTATTATAGGAATGCAGAACAGATGAAGGCCTTTTGGAAACTGTCTGGTGTTTCAGAAAAATCAGAAAATGGAGGTAAGTGTGTGCTTATTTTTCTGTTTTTATATAATGTGAGGCCACAGAAAATGACTTTTTTAAGGCATGTTTATGGAAAGCTTTTTTCCTGGAATTTCATTACTTCAGTTCTGGAATTCACCACTAGGTGGAAGTTAATACCTTAAATAAGAGTGGACCAGTTGAGAATTCAGAACGGATTTTTCCTCCTCTACATTGAATATGCTTTCTCTGTAAGGAAAAGAATTGTTATGCTGTGGCTTTATAAATGTTAAGTAAATGCTTCTTATGTTCACATGTCAACATTAAATTTAATTCATTGGGTATTTTCTCTTAAAGAGGTAGAACTGTTTATTCCAGCTAGGTAACTTGGTAACTAATTGAAAGTGATTTAACACTCTTTTTCTCACTGTTAATGGAGTCTTCCCAGCCTTCCAGAAGTCATGTAGAAGCTTTCAGGCTTTAAAAAGCCCTTTTGTGAAGTAAAAGCAAAAATAAATGAATGGGACTACATAAAACAAAAAAGTTTCCTACACTGCAAAAGAAATCAACAAAACAAATAGGCAACCAACGGAATGGGAGAAGATATCTGCAAACAATACCTGTAATAAGGGGCTATCTATCAAAGCACAATATGCAAATCAACCGATTGGCCAAACAGTGAAATGACTGTCCAGACTACCACGCTATGATACCCACAGGTGCCAGGCCAGCCAAGGCAGGTGCAATGCAGTTGGTCGGGCCCAGCCATGGCCCCATGATCACCCCCACAGAGGGAGACCCAGGCTACCCATCAGTGGGCTGTGGTGGGTGGGCAGAGCCTACCTCTTTGGGGCAACCTCGATCAATCACCCCAAAGAGGGAGGCCCAGGCTACCTGGCTGGTGGCACTGCAGTGGGTGGGTAGGGCGATTGATCAATCTCGGACTGTGAGAAGGTTCAGGTCAGGCTGAGGGACCCCCTCCGCCTCCAGTGCACAAATTTCGTGCCCCAGGCCTGTAGTAAACCATAATATATAATGAACTCATACAATTCTGGGGGACATCTGTGATGCTCTCAACAATAAAGATAAATTTAAAAAAAACAACAACAAAAAGCCAAGCATTCCCATTAAAAAATGGGCAGAGGACCTGAACAGACACTTCCCAAAAAGACATGCAAATAGAGATGTATGAAAAGATGGCCAACTTCGCAAGCTCTAAGGGAAATTAAAATAAAAATCACTATGAAATGCCACCTCAGACCTGTTAGAATGACTAATATCAACAAGACAAGAAATAGCACGTGTTGGAGAGGGTGTGGAGAAAAAGGATCCCTTATACCAGGTATACCAGTTAATCGGATTTTTTTCAATAGATGGAGTTACACATATGTTGATATATATGCAATTTGATATGTATGCTATTTTGTATTGACAGCAAGCGTCAAAATTTCATATGTCAAATTTTCTGAAGGTGTTAAAATCATAGATATTTTTATGCTTAAAAATGTCGAATTTTGTGCCAAAAAAAGAGCATTTGTGGGAAGTTATAATTCATTACTTTATTTTCAAGAAAAATGCTGCTGAAAGTTACCATATATTTCAGGAAGCTTATGGTGAACACATTCCATCTCAAGATACTTGTGAATGCTGGTTTAAACGCTTTAAAAGTGATCATTTTGATGTGAAAGGCAAAGAACATCCAAGTCAACCGAAAAAGTTTGAAGACCAACAATTACAAGCATTATTGGATAAAGATGCTTGTCAAACTCAAAAAAAACTTGCAGAAAGATTAAATGTTGCTCAGCAAACAATTTCCGATGGTTTACAAGCAATGGGAACGATTTTAAAGGAAGGAAAATGGGTGCCACATTAACTGAATGAAAGACAAATGGAAAACCAGAAGTCATCAGTAAAATGTTGCTTCAAAGACATGAAAGAAAATCTTTTTGCATTGAATTGTGACTGGCTATGAAAAGTAGATTTATTTTGAGAATCCCAAATGCACAAAATCATGGGTTAATAAAGAAGACAATGCTCTGCGTTTGGTGGGATCAGGAAGGTGTGGTGTATTATGAACTTCTAAAACAAGGTGAAACCATTAATACTGATTGCTACCAACAACAAATAATCAGTTTGAACCATGCTTTGATCGTGAAACGACCAGAATGTTCCAGAAGACACAGCAAAGTCATTTTGCTTCATGATAACGCACCATCACACTCTTCAAAACCAGTTAAAGACACGTTAAAAGATCTTGCCTGGGAAGTATTAACCCACCTGCTGTATTCACCAGACTTTGCTCCTTCAGATTACCACTTGTTTCGATGGATGGCACACGCACTTTCTGAGCAGCACTTCAAAATGTACGAAGAAGTGGAAAATTGGGTCTCTGAATGGTTTGCCTCAGAACAAGAAAAGTTCTATTGGGACAGTATCCACAAATTACCTGAAAGATGGGGAAATGTGTAGCTAGCAATGGACATTACTTTGAATAAAGCACTTTTTTATTTATT
Organism: Murina feae; assembly: GCA_004026665.1. NCBI lineage: Eukaryota > Metazoa > Chordata > Mammalia > Chiroptera > Vespertilionidae > Murina > Murina feae. Next base: position 94,129 of record PVJC01000596.1, read on the forward strand.
TATTTTTTTTATTTCATTGCTTAAAGTATTACTACAAGTGATAGATAAGTATTACAACAGATGATAGAAAGCACTTTTGAATGTTTCTCTTGAAATTATCGTGTTTTGTTTGATTACAAAATCCACATTATTAACCTATACACCTGGTACACTGCTGGTGAGAATGTAAACTGGTACAGCCACTATGGAAAACCATATGGAGGTTCCCCAAAAAATTAAGAATAGAGCTACCATATGACCCAGCAAGCCCTCTTCTGGGTGCCTGCCCAAAAACTTGAAAACATTTTATTTATAAGAATATGTGTGTACCCCTATGTTCACTGCAGCATTATTCACTGTAACCAGGACATGGAAACAACCTAAGTGTTACTCAGCTGTAAGAAAGGATGAATACTGTCATTTGTGACAACATGGATGGATCTTGAGAGTATCATGCTAAGGGAAATAAACAGAAAAGGACAAGAACCATATGGTTTCACTCATGTGGGATATAAAACAAACTCATAGACACAGACAACAGTATGGTGGTTACCAGAGGGGAAGAGGAGTGAGGGAAGGACAAAGAGGATAAAGGGAGTCAAATACACGGTGTTAGGAGGGTACTAGACCTTAGGTGGTGAGCACACAATGCAAGTATACAGATGATGTATTATAGAATTGTTTACTTGAAACTCAGTGTTATTAACCAGTGTCACCCAATACAATTTTTAAAAGCTCTCTTGCCTATTCCATTTTCCTATGAAAATCTTCCCTGGTCACTTCCCCTTATTACAACTGAACATGATGGGCCTTCAATACTGTGATAATTTTTTTAAGGAAAAGTCAGGGCTGGCTGATCACTCCTGGTATCTCCCCTAACTCAATTCAGAATATAATTCCCAGGACAATCAAGACTTTAGCATTATTTTCATTTTCTCTTACCCTGCACTCTTGAATGCCTAATTAACCACCAATAACTTTTCCTGTTAAGTAGGCTTTGTTGAGCTTTTCTGAATATTTTAAGAGTAATGTGATCAAAACACAAAAACATTGTCAGTTTTTCTCTTAGGTATTTCTGCATAAAGGAGCAGGAATATACCTATATTGTCTATTTATTTATATGTGCCAGGTTGAATCAGAGGTTTACTAGAAAACCACACATTCATTGGGTGAGATAACCCAAAAGCTAACTGCAGTTCCTCTGTTGCTTTTTTGGTACTTAAAGGTTGCCTGTTTTCAGGTAGTCAACCATACTGACTTTTACTCTAGTTATTGCAACTTGAAGTAAACTAGAAATCCTACTTGAATAGAGGGCTTAAAACCAGTTAGCAAGGAAGAAAAGGATGTATTTTCGCAATCATGAAACTATACTATTGTAAATACTTACAGAAAAAGGGGAATGGTGCTCCCAAAAATCTAGAACAAATATTCCAAAAATTCATATGGAACTAAAAAGGACCCTGAATTGCTTCAGCAATCTTGAGAAGGAACAACAAAATTGGAGGTATTACAATACCATTATCAAACTATAATAATACAAGGCCATTATAATCAAAACAGCCTGGTATTGGAATAGGCATATAGAGATCAGTGGGACAGAACAGAGACCCCAGAAATAAACTCATACCTCTGTCATCAATTAACATTTGACAAAGGAGGCAAGAGCATACAATGAAGTAAAGACAGTCTCTTCAATTAATGGTGCTGGGAAAATTGGGCAGGTACATGCAAAAAAAAATTGAACTATACTACCAACTTACACCATACATAAGAATAACTCAAAATGCATAAAAGACTTAAATGTAAGTCATGAAACCATAAAAATTCTAAAAGACAAAGCAATAAAGCCTCATACATCTCTCATTGCAATACTAGTATGTTAGTATATCTCAGGCAAGGGAAACAAAAAGAAAAAGTAAATAAATGGGGCTACATCAAAGAAAAGCTTCTGCTCAGCAAAGGAAACCATCAACAAAATGAAAAGAATCTGCTGAATGAGAGATTTGCAGTGATACATCTGATAAGGCATTAATTTCCAAAGAATTTGTACAATTCAACACCAGAAAGACAAACAGTCCAATTTAAAAATGAGCAAAAGACCTGAACAGACTCTTCTCCAAATAGGACATACAGATGGCCAATAGACATATGAAAAGATTCTTAATGTGAATTAAAACCACAATGACCTACCACCTCACACCTGTCAGAATGGCTATCAATAAATGAACAAGTGGTGGCAAGGATGTGGAGAAAAAAAACCCCTCATGCACACTGTTGTTGGGAATGCATGTGGAGAAAAGAGAACCTTCATGCACTGTTGGTGGAAATGCAGACTGGTGATGCCACTGTGGAAAACAGTATGTTTTCTTAAAAAAGGAACTTCATTTTGACCCAATGATCCCACTTCTGGGAATGTATTCTAACTACTCTCAAACACCAATCAGAATATATACATCCCTATTTTCATAGCATTATTTACAACTAGGGGCCCAGTCCACAAAAATTTGTGCACTCGGGGCGTCCCTCAGCCCAGCCTGTGCCCTCTCGCCATCTGGGACCCCTCAGGGAGTGTCCACCTGCTGGTGTGCCTGGCCAGCCTGGGTGAGGGGCTGATGGCTGTTTGCAGGCTGACCAAGCCCCCCAGTGTGGACCGTCACCCCATTGGGGTATGGCCAGCCTGGCTGAGGGGTTGAGGGCTGTTTTGAAGCTGCCCACAGTCCCTTCAGGGTTCGGGTCCCTACTGGGGTGCCTGGGAAGCCTGGGTGAGGAGCTGAGGGGCGTTTTCAGGCTGCCCACAGTCCCTTCAAAGTTCGGGTCCCTACTGGGGTGCCTGGGCAGCCTGGGTGCAGGGCTGAGGGCCATTTTCAGGCCTTCAGGCTGCCCACAGCTCCCATTGATCCAATGTCCCAGCAAGGCTGGCTGGAAGCAGGTTTCTGGGGTTTATTTATCTTCTATAATTGAAACTGTTGCTTTAAGCCGAGGCCTAGGCAGGTAACAAAGCCTCCTGTTTGCTTCAGCTCCATGGCTTCTATAATTGAAACAATGTTGCAACTATGTTGCCAGGAACAGAGAGAGGCCCAGCTGGCCTAGGCAGACAGTTTATTCCTGGTGCAACAGAAGCCTGCTGTTTACTCTAGCTCCGTGACTGCCAGCCTCCATCTTGGCTGGGTTAATTTGCATACAGTCACTCTGATTGGCTGGTGGGCGTGGCTTAGGCATCCCATAGAAATGGTCAGTTTCAATATTACTCTTTTATTAGATTCTGTAGCCAGGATCTGGAAACAACCCAAGTGCCCATCAGTAGATAAGTGGATAAAAAAGCTGTGGTACAGTTATACAATGTAATACTACATGGTTGTAAAAAAGAAGAAACTGTTGCCTTTTTTGACAGCATGGATGGACCTGAATATTATTGTGCTAAGTGAAATAAGCCGGACAAAGACAAATACCATAAGATATCACTAAATATGTAGAATTTAATGAACAAAGTAAATGGCAAAACAGAACCAGAGACATGATTACATGGTATAGACCAACAGCTATCGAGGGGAGGTGGGAGGGTCAGATGGAATGAAAGGAGGTGAAGAAATTGGTCAAAGAACATATATGCGTAGCCCTTAGACAAGACAATTGTGTGGTGATGGCCAGAGGTAGGAGGGCAGGGCTGGGTTGAGGTGGGTAAAAGCGGGGGGTGGAATAGGAGGCATCTCTTAAAATGTCAACAATAATTTTCTAACCAGGTATTTTAATAGTTTCCCTCTGCTATTTAGGTGTTAGGTTGTCTATGTGAGGAAATAAAAAAAAATCTTATAAATGTGGTTCTGATTTGGTTAATCAGCCTTTAAAAAGAAATACCCAAATTAGAATACTATAAAATAGAGATCCGTTTCTATTCTGGCTTTCTGCCCAGAAGAGGGACAGGAAGTAATTCTAAAGTTTAAGGGTTGCCAAGGTGCCTGCTCTTGGCCTGTGGTAGAACTTTGTCACAGAGTTGAATTGCAAGTCAGGAATTGTATACTAGGTGTACCGGTTAATAATGTGGATTTTTTTCAATAGATGGAGTTACACATATGTTGATATATATGCAATTTGGTATGTATGCTATTTTGTTGTATTGACAACAAACTTCAAAACTTCATATGTCAAATTTTCTCAAGGTGTTAACATCATAGATATTTTTATGCTTAAAAATGTCGAATTTCGTGCCAAAAAAGCTCTTGCGGGAAGTTATAATTCATACTTTATTTTCAAGAAAAGTGCTGTTAAATATTTCAGGAAGCTTATGGTGAACACGTTCCATCTCAAGATACTTGTGAACGCTGGTTTAAACGCTTTAAAAGTGATGATTTTGATGTGAAAGGCAAAGAACGTCCAGGTCAACTGAAAAAGTTTAAAGACTAACAATTATAAGCATTATTGGATGAAGATTCGTGTCAAACTCAAAAACAACTTTCAGAAAGATTAAACATTGCTCAGCAAACAATTTCCAATTGTTTACAAGCAATGCAAAAGATTTTAAGGGAAAGAAAATTAGTGCCACACCAACTGAATGAAAGACAAATGGAAAACCAGAAGTCATCAGTAAAATGTTGCTTCAATGGTACGAAAGAAAATCTTTTTTTTGCATTGAATTTTGACTGGCAATGAAAAGTGGATTTATTTTTTTGAGAATCCCAAATGCACAAAATCATGGATTGATCCAGGTCAACCATCAACACTGACTACAAAGCCAAATCGCTTCAGAAAGAAGATAATGAACTGTGTTTGGTGGGATCGGGAAGGTGTGGTATATTATGAGCTTCTAAAACCTGGTGAAACCATTAATACTGATCACTACCAACAACACATAGTCAATTTGAACCATGCTTTGATCGTGAAACGACCAGAATGTTCCAGAAGACACAGCAAAGTCATTTTGCTTCATGATGATGCACCATCACACACTTCAAAACCAGTTAAAGACACGTTAAAAGATCTTGCCTGGGAAGTATTAACCCACCTGCTGTATTCACCAGACCTTACTCCTTTAGATTACCACTTGTTCTGATCAATGTCACACGCACTTTCTGAGCAGCACTTCAAAACTTAGGAAAAAGTGGAAAATTGGGTCTCTGAATGGTTTGCCTCAAAACAAGAAAAGTTCTATTGGGACGGTATCCACAAATTACCTGAAAGATGGAAGAAATGTGTAGCTAGCGATGGACATTACTTTGAATAAAGCACTTTTGATGTTTCTCTTGAAATTACGTGTTTTCTTTGATTACAAAATCCGCATTATTAACTGGTACACTTGGTATGTTTAAGGAGGACTTGGACAATAGTTAAGAATTAGGTAGCAATTCATCTTCCCCACTAGCAAAATAGTATAGGATGGATCAGTGTTATGACATCTTCCAGATTTTTCTCTGTAATATTCAATTTCTGTGTAAGGAATCATAGAATGTGATTCCTGCTACCTAGCAATTCTGTCCACAGAAACCTAGTAACTTCCTAGTAAACTTTTCCTTTCTCACCTCTTGATTCTAGCTCTTAAATATTAATCTTTCAAATGCATTCCTTTCCCTTCCCTTAGCCTAGCTCAGATTCCCTTTTCCTGTCACCTAGACTGTTTTACTGACTTTCAATTGATCTCCCTACTTTGCATCTTGTGCCTCCCTCCCTTCCTAAAACATTAATCTGAAATGTTTCTGTCTTTCTTACCTTAGGTGGTTCCCTATGGTTATTTCTTATCTTGGCATGTAAAGATATTTAGAGTTTGTTCCTTGCTGTCATTCTAGTCTCATCTTCCGCCATTCTCTGGCTTTCTCCGACTCCTCTGGTATAGAGTAGTTCCCTTAAATAGATCATGCTCTCTCCAGTCTCCCATCTCTGTAGTTCCCTCTGCCTGAAATACACACGGGCATCCCCACCACCATTTTATGTGCTTTTGTGTTGCATGGCTCCTGAGAGTTCTAAGGCATTTATAATATTCTTCATATTATTTGGTTTCGTATCTGTCATGCTATTAGGCAGACGTGTATTGAATAAATGGTTATATTGAAAAGGAAGCACCTCATAAGTACCTATTTTGCATGATGGTTTAGACCTGTAAAATTTTTAAAGAGAGGTGAATAGAAAATAGTAATGTTGATGGAGTTCTCCCCAGTCTTAACTGTCTTTCATTTTTTCCCTCTCCCACTCCCATGATATGATAAACATTTCCCTTCTACTTTATTCCTACTCATTCCTCCTAGGGCTTCCCTCTGACCTACCCTCACTGACTTCCTTCTTCTCTTTTGACTCACTTCAGCATGCGTATGTATAGCTTAGGAACCTCAGTAGTAAAGAACTCATACTCATATTAAGTCAAAGAGGAGCATGGGTTAAGATTATTTACTTAACAAAAATTTAGATTCACTGAATAAAGTCTAAATTTGGAAACGGATCATGATTCATTTACTATATACATGTCATAAATTTGGCATAGGACTGATAATAGTTTATCTTAAGTGCTCATTTGATTTTTTTGGTATGAAATGTATATTATCCTGTATAAATTCTTTATTCTTTTCCCTGTAGGTTCTGGGACTCTAAGAGCAAAATTTGATCTTTCAGAAGGACCCAGTAAACCAACAACACTTGCAGTGCAATTCCTCAGCGAGGGAAGTACCCTTTCAGGAGTGGATGTTGAACTTGTAGGCACTGGCTATAGACTTTCCTTAGTAAAGAAGCGGTTTGCCACTGGTGAGTTGGGAAGTTTCATGTACATGGGAAACATTTGTATTCTAATCTAAAGGCGTGCAAGTCTTTTCTTTAATATAAGGTGCCAGGTAGAGAGACACCTGGGAAAGAATACCCATGGTCAGTATAGCTGAACACCTGTGATCTAATCTGCACTAATAAAAGAGAAACATGCAAATTAGTGTCACTCCACTATACCCCAAGCCATTCCCACCAGCCAATCAGAGCGACTATATGCAGATTAACCCAACCAAGATGGCGGCCAGCAGCCACGGAGCTGGAGCAAGCAGGAGGCTTGGTTGCCCTGGCAATGGAGGAAGCCAAGCTCCCCGCCTGCCCTGGCTGGCTATGGCCTCCATTTAAGGCAACAAAGTTTCAATTGTAGAAGATAGATAAATCTCAGATATCTGCTTCCAGCCAGCCTTGCTGGGAGCTTGGGTCACTGGGGGACTGGCCAGCCTGCAAACAGCCATTAGCCCCTCACCCAGGCTGGCCAGGCACTCCAGTGGGGACCCTTACACTGAAGGGGCTGTGGCCATACTGCAAACAGCCCTCAGCCCCTCACCCAGGCTAGCCACACCTTCATGGGGTGAGGATCCCTGCTGGGGGGGCTTGGCCAGCCTGTAAACAGCTATGAGCCCCTCACCCAGGCTGGCCAGGAACCCCAGTGGAGACCCCCACCCTGAAGGGGCTTTGACCAGCCTGCAAATAGCCATCAGCCCCTCTCACTGGCTGGCCAGACACCCCCGCAAGATACCCTTCAGGGCAAACCAGCCAACCCCCACCTGTGCACCAGACCTTCGTCCTATATAATAAAAGGGTAATATGCAAATGGATCCTAACAGCAGAACGACTGAGAATGACTGGTCACTATGACACACACCGACCACTAGGGGGCAGACGCTCAATGCAGGAGATGAGCCCTGGTGGTCATTGTGCTCCCACAGGGGGAGCTCTGCTCAGCCACAACTCAGGCTGATGGCTGCCAGCACAGCGGTGGTGGCAGGAGCCTCTCCCACCTCCTCAGCAGTGCTAAGGATGTCCGACTGCAGCTTAGGCCTGTTCCCCACTGGCAAGTGGACATACCCCGAGGGCTCCTAGGCTGTCAGAGGGGTGTCTGACTGCCAGCTTAGGCCCATTCCCCCCAGGGAGTGGGCCTAAGCCAGCAGGTGGACATCCTCCAAGGGGTCCCAGGCCGGGCTGAGGGATTCTCCCCCCCCCCCCCCCCCAGTGCACAAATTTTTGTGCACCGGGCCTCTAGTTCTAATGTAAACAGAAATTGGGAACTGGGGTTCTGTATTTATAATCACAATGAAAGTGTATTTGAGTTCATTTGAAATTATAATCACAAAGCTGTACTTGGTGTTTTTCAGGACGATACCTGGCAGATTGTTGATGGACGACCTAAGCAAAGTGGTTGGCTCAAAGGAGTAGTACAAACCTGCCATTCTGCATTATCTGTTCTTTCAAACACTATTCTAACTTGTAGTATGTCTTTAAACGTAGACATATTTGAGAGCTGACTGTAAATATTAAATTGTACCTTTGAAGTGAGTCATCAAAAGAAATAGCACTGAAATGATTTTCAGTGCTATAAATGATCAACTGCAATATTCAGGAAGCACACTGATTCAGATTCTCAGTAAAAATTTTTCATATGCTGAAATATTAAATTATCTTCAGTGTCTATATTGAAAAGGGGGGTTATAGTGTAATATCAGGCCTAAAATTTCAGGAGAGCAAGCACAAAGTAATTTAGCTTTCCATAATTTTTTTTAGGCAGATAGTTTTAAATTTCATAAGTTTGATGTTGAATGGATATAAACAACATGAATTCTAAGTTTTGGATAATGTTAATTTAGAACACTCAATCAAATTGAGTTATGTGCCATAAAGTAATCAGACTACAGTCCGGGTTGTATGCAAAAAATTTATCATTTGATTTTTTTAAACATTTAACTGTAAGTGGTGTTTTATGATTTTTTAATCCTCAAGTGCAATGTGTTTTAAAATAAGCTTGCAAAGGACAGCAGAGAAATTTACTTCTGCAGTTAACTTTATAGAAGTTGTGATTGTTTTGATGAATTAATGCTGTAGATTTAATTTATTTTTATATGGATTGCATAATGTGTGCCTTTTAAAACAATAACAAAAAAACCGGAAATGTGCCTATCCAGTTTGTGCTCATAAATGTGCCTCACTTTTTTTCTCACAATCTGGATCTTCTGTTCAGAGTCTTAAGTGATCAGGCATTTTTACAAGATAATTGCAATTTTTTTATAAATAACTTTGGCTGGAATTGAAAAGGGGATTCGGGATAACTAAATAATTTATACTTAAGAACCCTGGCTCACTTCTTTAAGTGAAACACTGTAGCCACTAGAAAGACAAAGAGCTACCTAATGGCTTATGTTTACAGGGGAGAAAAATTACCTTCAGATATTGGACCATAACCTATCAAAAGTATGTAAATCTTAAAGCAAATTCTGAAAAACTAAGTTAAATTGGTAACTGAGATTTTAACTCTCAATCTAACATTTCCTTCTACTCTGTTTACCATTGGGAATTTATACACTTATTTATTGAATGTGTTGTGAGCATGAATTTTGTAGCATTTTGTGAGGAACACATTATAGAAAAGATTAGTTTTGGCATTAGAGAAGTCTGTCATTTGTTTTCATTTCAACAGTTGGAAAAACTATCAATTTGTATGTTTTTAAAATGATGGATTGGGTTAAGCATTTCTTAAACTACTAATATTAAATAGTAAAAAACCTAACTTTATGGCAAATCCTAATTAATTGAAGGAATTAAATATTTTGGACAAAGTTTCATAATTTAAAATTGGAAATTTTATTTATAAGGATAAATACCAGTGTCCTGCATTTCGCATAGTAGAAGTGATAAATTGTGTTATATATGATAATTTATATAAAACCACTAATTGTTCTGTTAAGCTTTACAGAAAGTAAAACTCCTACTACTAGACATTTATGTAACGTCTTACTATATAAAGCAGAAAATCTACTCGTTAGCCATATATATATATATATATATATATATATATATATATATATATATATATATATATTGCTAACACAATATGTGCTTTTTTATATATTCAGTGTTAGCCCAATTCTAAATTTAGATTTGACTGAGGTAATACATAAAATAATTTACTGAAATGTTCATCTTTACTAAAAAGTGATCAAAATTAGAAATTCTAACTCATATTGTGCTCATAACTGTTAACTGCATTGCAGTCAAACTCCTCTTATTGAGGAGTTAATATTTTATTATTGAAATTCAGACACCATTACACTTACAGTATTTGTTTTTAATTAAACATTACCTTAAAGTGTACAAATTAGTAAAATGGAACTTCTCCTGCACACTCTTAATTACTGCAAAGGGTCAATACATAAATATGTTTTGGGTGCAGGTTACAATTTTGAAGCCATATGAGTTTATATTGATTTTGTTTTTCATTTAAAACCCCACTAATGTAAAAAAAAAGACCAGTAGATTTTCATGGGAAATGTATTTAGCAAGCTGGTTCTTGCTTATGTATAGTGGTAAACTTTCTAGCTGTCTCTTTAACCAAGAATTTGTAAACACAGAACTCTAACAAATGTGAGTTTTTAAGAATTGTTATTTACTACTTTGAGTTGTAATTAGAACAATGCAAATCTATCTTACAAAATTTTGTAAATATTTTTGATTTTTTCATAAAATGTAAATTTTACATAAAAGTTGTACCATTAATAAACATGTAATATATAATTTACCAGTTAGTTTATGTGACTTTATACTCCTATTGATAGTAAGAGTCATGTCATAGCTGTTAGGACAAGGCAAAGTAGGTAAGTAAGAAAGAAGTAATTGATTTTGAGCTTTGTATCACTGTTTGGATAGGCATACAGGTCTGTCTGTGCCTTATTTAAAATTAGCAGCCCTTGCTATGACTGGTACTTGAACTTAACCTAAATCACACAAAACTATTAAACACTGACCTGCACCATTTGTCAAACTTTCAGTAACCCAGAAATCATCATTATTATTAGGCTTAATTTGATTAGAAGTGTATTATCAAAATCCATTTCTCATTTTCAAACAAAAATCTCGACACTAATCTCTGACCCAAAGGGCCTAATTATATATAGTTTTTTCATTAAATAGAAATAGGCTTAGGGCTAGTGTAATTTCCATAAGTAACTTGTAATAAAACCGGATACCAATACAGTGATCAACCAGTTACAGCCACCAGTCAAATTCCATGGCTATGTAATGCAGCTACCCCTAAGCCTCCTCCCTAGAAGTGCCAGACTCTCCTAATCATTAAATTTAAATACAATCTTCACCTCATCATTCTTCAAAATATGTCAAACAACCATGGTAGTCTCCATCAACATCCCCGAATCAAATAGTCCGAAGACAGTTATTAGAAATTCAAAACTCAGGATAGTCCTCAGTAGCCATAGCTGTTGTGTAACCAAACATTGCCAGCATTCCCCGCAAATAAATTTTAAAACTACTCAACCTAAAAAAGACCTAACAAAATTTATAATACCACAACCAATTCTACTCATGGCCAACCTTAAACCACTATAAATAAAGATCTTGAAGAGAAACCTACAAACTTAACTATAAACATAGTTAAAATAAATACAGTATAGGTCATCATTCTCACATGGGATTTAACCATAACTAATGATGACATGAAAAATAATTTTATTTCAACTATAAGCATATTAATGACCAATATCTGTAATTCCCACCCACTAATTAAAATTATTAACTCATTCATTGATTTACCAGCCCCATTAAACATTTCATCATGATGAAACTTTGTCTCTCTTTTAGGAATCTGCTTGATTTATATCTATACATCACATAAAGTAACTACCTTCTCCTTCATAACCCATACCTGCTGAGACATGAACTATGAATGAATTACTTGATACCTACATACCAACGGAGCACCTATAGTCTTTACTTGCTTATTCTTTCACTTAGGACAAGGCCTATATTATGGATCTTATCCCTCCCTAGGAACATGAAACATTGGAATCATCTTATTCATAATAGCTATAGCATTTGTAGGCTGCATTCTACCATGAGGTCTTCTGAGGAGCAAGAGCCATCAGATCGCTCGGCCATTCTCTACATTGGCACTTGTCTAGTCGAATGGATCTGAGGAGGATTCTCAGTTGACAATGCTGTACTTACACCTACTTCATCCTTGCATGTTATTTCAGCTCTAGTAATTATTCACCTACTATTTCTTCATGAAACAGGAACAAATAATCCATCAGGAATTTTATCTGACAGACAAAATTCCATTTTACCCCTACTGTACAATCAAGGATATTCTAAGACTTATTTTTCCATACTAGTCCTGTTATTTCTCAGTCTTCTAGGAGATCAGACAGTTGCATAGAGCTAATCCTCTCACTACTCCACTACACATTAAATCAGAATGATACTTCCTATTTACATACGCAATCTTATGAACCCTCCCCATTAAATTATGTGCATATTAGTTCTAATCTCTATTCTAATTCTGGCAATTATTACAATACCTCTTAAACAAAACCACAAAGCGTAATATTCTGACCCCTCATCCAGTGATTATTCTGACTAGTAGCTGCCTACTAACATTGACATGAACTGGAGGACAACTAGTTGAATAGCCATTTATCATCATTGAACAACTAGTATCAGTCTTATATTTTCTTCTTATTCTTGGACTTAACACCACTCATAAGCTTAAATGAAAATAATCTTCTAAAATAAAAAAATCTTTATAGTTTATTTGTTACTTTGGTCTTATAAACCAGAAAAGGTGAAAAATCTCCCTAGGTCATCAAAGAAGAAGCTCCAGTGCCACCAACAGCAACTAAAGCTGAAATTCTTAAACTATCCCCTGAAAGTTGCACATGAACAGTAAAACATGCTATGTCAGCATTAGAAACAAATTCTAGATAAACTCATTGCTGTGTACTCCATGCATTAAATCACCTCCCCCATTACAATGTATTAGTACCTACATGCTTGATCATATATGACACTTACTACATATAACTATAACTTTATCCCATGCCTATAAGCAAGCACATCAAACTGAATATTATATAATACATAGACTGGTTTATTGTATATAAAATTTTCTTCTACATGGCAAGTCATAAACCAATAGATATAATTGATATTACATGGGCCATATTTTTTATGGGTTAAAACTATTTGTTTTTTTAGTTTTAATTTATTTGCTCACAATTCTATAGGTCAATATTTTTAAAATTTATTGGGGTGACATTGGTTAATAAGATTATAGAAGTTTCAAGTATACAATATATTGCCTGTATATTGCATTGTGTGTTCATCACCCAAAGTTTAATCTCCTTTCATCATATATTTGACCCCTTTCACAGGGTATAATAGTACCAATTGTATATACCCTATTAAGTCAGATGACCTCTAGTCACTCTGCTTATCACAACCAACAACTTTCCTTAATCATCAAGTTTTGGGAAACCAGCAATGTATCTACAAGTGGGCCTTTTTGCACTCTAGGCCCAGAACATCGGGTTTTTTAGAAAAACTATATCTGGCATTTGGTTATTTCAGGACCATCTCACCTAACATCACCACTTTTTCCTCTTAAATAAGACCTCTTGGTGGACTAATCAGCCCATGTTCACACATATCCGAGTTGTCAGACATTTGGTATTTTTTAATTTGGGGGAATTGCTGAGACTTGTCATCCAAGACCTTAACATAGCCAAACAACTTATAGTTGGGCTTATATTGAACATCATTTATCAACATTAACCAAAAGCTGGTATTGAGTCTATGCTTACAGGACATAAGAGAATTTTATATGTATAGTAGTCCCCCCTTATCCATGGAGGATATGGTCAAGACTTCCAGTGGGCACCTGAAATCACAGATAGTATTGAATCTTATATATACTATGTTTTTCCTACCCATACATACCTATGATAAAATTTAATGTATAAATTAGGCACTGTAAAAAGTTAACAACAACAATAAATTAGAACAATTATAACAATATACTTTAAAAAATAATATGAATGCTTTGGGGCCTTATTAAATAAAATGTTAAGCAAAGTACTGTGGTACTATGACAATGATCTGATAGTTGAGATGGCTACTGTGACTAACAGGTGAGAAGTTTATATAGTATGGATGTGCTGGACAAAGGGGTGCGATGGGATGGAGTGGAACAGTGCAAGGTTTTTTTCATGTTATTCAGAACGATGCACAATGTAAAACATTTATTTCTGGAATTTTCTATTTAATATTTTCAGACCACAGGTAACAAATCATGGAAAGCAAAACTATAAAGGGGGACTACTGTGCAAGTACACGTGTTTAGAAATAAAAATTAACTTAGCAAATCTCCCTTACCCCCTGTAGACCTTAAACCATATAAATTTATTAATAATTTTGGCACCCCCCCCCCAAACAAAATTAAAATATAATGGTACAAAAAAGACAACAGTACATAAAAGTGTACTCACCCAATTCTATAATAAATATCTAAATCGCAAATTAAGACATATTTTAGCCAAGATCCTTAACTAAATAAAAATTTCAAACACGAAAATTCTAACTTTGAAATCTATGGACTAGAAAAACTTCACCAGTACTTGAAAATACTTCCACTAATGTTAGCATGCAACTTAAATTCACAACATTTCAATGAACAGGGAGTCCCTAGTCTTTATATTAATATAGCTTCATAGATAAAGCAAGACACTGAAATGCCTAGATGAGTTTACATAAGCAGGTTTGGTCCAGCCCTTCCATTCATTTTGAATAAAATTACACTTGCAAGTACCTGCATCCCAGTGGCAATGGCCTCTAGCTGACCAATGATTAAAACAGTGGTTCTCAACCTGTGGGTTGAGACCCCTTTGGGAGTCGAATGACCCTTTCACAGGGGTCGCCTAAATACATCCTGCATCTCAGATATTTACATTACTATTAATAACAGTAGCAAAATTACAGTTATGAAGAAGCAATGAAAATAACTTTATGGTTGAGGGTCACCACCACATGAACTGTATTAAAGGGTCGCGGCATGAGGAAGGTTGAGAACCACTGGATTGAAAGGAGCAGACATCAAGCACATGAACAGCTCATAATGCCTTGCTTACCCACATCCCACCAGAAACAGCAGTGATAAAAACTAAGCCAATTAATGAAGTTAAACTTAATAGGGCTGGCATATTTTGTACTAGCCACCACAGGCATTATGATAAACTAAGATTTTTTTTTGCATAAACTGTGTTAAAGATATTTTCATAATAAAGTTAAGTTTTAATTAGGCTGTAAAAAGCTACAGCTAAAACAAATAAATTGTGAAAGTGGCTTTGTTATTCCTATTTACCTAATAGCTAATACTCAAACATGAGATACCCTACTATGCTTAGTCCTAAACCCAAATAATTATAACAAAATTATTCGACCACGTACTACTAGCAAATGCCTGAAGCTCAAAAGGACTTGACGTGCTTTATATCCCTCTAGAAGAGCCTGTTCTATAATTGATAAACCCCAATAAGCCTCATGAATCTTTGCTAGTACAGCCGATCTACCATCCTCTTCAGCAAAACCTAATAAAGCCTAACAAGTTATCCTAGGGATAACAGGGCAGATCTATTCTAGAGGTCACACTGACAATAGGGTTTATGACCTCAATATTGGATCAGAACATCCTAATGGGTCATTTGTTCAATGATTAAAGTCCTACAAGATCTGAATTCAGGCCACAGTCATCCAGGTCAGTTTCTATTTCCTATTTCTTTTAGTATGAAAGAACATGAGAAATAAGACTACTTTACAAAAACACCTTCAAATTAATAGATGATATAATCTTAATCTAATTAACCTGTAACAACCTGCCCAAGAACAGGGTTTGTTCAGATATCAGAGCTTGGTAATAGTATAGAACTTAAAACTTTATAATCAGAGGTTCAATTCCTCTCAACAAAATGTTTATAATTAAGCTTTTATTAATTATTTACACTTTACTCATCGTAGCATTTCTTACACTAACTGAACAGAAAGTACCAGGCTATATTCAGCTCTATAAAGGATCAAACACTGTCGGACTTCATGGCCTGCTCTAACCCATTGCCAATGCCATCAAGCTATTTATTAAAGCACCACTGCAACCATTACCATCATCAATGTATTTATTATTGCACCAATCCTAGCCCTCGGTTTGGCCCTAACAATATGAATTCCATTACCCATACCATATCCATTCAGCATTAACCCAGGTGTACTATTCTTTGGTTGGGATGAGTAAGCCTTAAATTCAAAACATGCATTAATTGGGACCCTACAAGCAGTAGCACAATTTCATATGAAATAATACTAGCAACCATTTTATTATCAGTTATATTAATAAATGCATTATTATACTCTCAACATTAATTACCACTCAAATATTTGTGACTAATTTTTCTATCTTGATCCCTAGCCATAATATGATTTATCTGAAATTTAACAGAAACCACTAAGCTCCATTTGGCCTAACAGAAGGAGAATCAGAACTCATTTCTGGCATCCACACTGTGTATGCAGCAGCCCCATTAGCCCCATTCTTCCTAGCAGAATATGCCAACATTTACTACTACTTTTATTCCTTTTTCTATGAATTTAAGCATCTTGTCCATGATTCTAATATGACCAACTTATACATCGTCTATGAAAATTTCTTACCATTAACACTAACCCTTTGTATATGACGTGTGTCATTATATCAAGCATCTCACCACAAACAAGAAATATGTCTGAAAAATTACTTTGATAGAGTAAATTACAGATGTTTAAATCCTCTTATTTCTAGAATTAACCTACTCCTAAGGATTGAACCTACTCCTAAGAATAAAAAAAATCTGTAATACCGCACTCTACCATTCTCTATAGTAAGGTCAGTTAAATAAGCTATTAGGCCCATACCCCAAAAATATTGGTTTATATTCTTCCTGTACTAATAGACCTCATTTTTACTAACATCTTACTATAATTTCAGGGACTATGATTGTTATAGTAAACTCACAGTGATTAATAATCTAAATCAGCTTTGAAGTAAACATTAACTATTATTCCATGTTTAATAAAAAAAAAAATCAACCGATGAGCCATGGAAGCATCCACTAAATATTTTACACAAGATCTATACTTTTAATAATAGCTATTATTGATAATCCAATATATTCTGGCTAATAAACAATTACAAAAATTTTTATGACAATAGCCTTCATCATAAAACTTGGACTTTTCTCATTCTACCTTTTTGAGGACCCAAAGTTACACAAGGTATTCCACTAACCTCTGGCCTAATTTTAACAACATGACACCACTATCAAGTTTATATCAAATTTCACCATCCATTAATCTAAATAGGCTACTAATTAGAGCTATTTTCTTTCTTTCACTTTTAGAGAGAGAGGAAGGGATAGGGATAGAGACATAGAAACATTGATGAGAAAGAAACATCATTAATCAACTGCCTCCTGCCAGCCCCCCACTAGGGACCGAGCCTGCAACTCAGACATGTGCCCTGACTGGGAATCAAACCGATAACCTCCAGATTCATGGATCGGCACTCAACCACTGAGCCACACAGACCAGGCACAACTATTTTACTAGTTATAGTAGAAGAATGCGGAAGACTCAACCAAAACCAATTACAAAAAATCATAGCCTATTCATCAATTGCTCACAAAGGTTGAATAGCAGCTATTATAATTCATACTCCAACTATAATAATTATAAACTTATTTGTATCATAACACTTGCTACAATTATTTATATACTAGTGGTCCATTGCAGGAAGATTCCTGCAAGAGTAGGGCTTCCTGAGCCAGAGAGAAGCAGAGAAGGGAACGAAGCCCGCCTTGGCTCCCATCTCTGCTGCCTCAGCTCCCCTCTCTGCCGCCTCGCCTCCCTCCCTCCACCACCATCTCCACTGCCTTGGCTCCGTTCCCTTCTCCACCGCTTGGCTCCCTTCTGCAGCACTTGGCTTTCTTCTACACTGTCTTTAGTCTTTGTTCACCTGTGTATGCAAATTAACCACCATCTTTGATGGGTTAATTTGCATATAGTCACTCTGATTGGCTGGTGGGTGTGGCTTGGCTGGTTGGCGTGGCTTAGGTGTAACGGAGTTAGGGTTAATTTGCATATTACGCTTTTAGTAGATTAGACTAGTGGCCTGGTGCACGAAATTCGTGCACAATAAAAGAGGATTAGAGGAAATATTTTAATATTGCTATTTGCCCTTTATAATAGAAGTGTCAGAGATGAAAGAAAATTAGTAAAATGTATATGAAAATCTTCCTCCTGTTAGAGTCTGGGGCACATCATGGGACCCAGAGTCAAGTGCCCACTCACCCACATGGGCCTCAAAATCGTGTGACACCCAGGCCCAGCCGGCTCCCCCCTCCATTGGGCTAGATCCAGACCCGGCCAATCGTGCCCCTTGTCAAGCCCCACCGGGTGGGGGACGCAGCCTGAAATCCCTTCAAGGCCTGCTGGGTGTGGGTCACAGCCTCAGGTCTCCCAGCTCAGCACTTGGGCAGGGGGTGCAGCCTCAGGTCCCCTGGCCCGGTGCTGGGGTGGGAGGGGGCACGGCCTGAGGTGCCCTGACCTGGAACCAGGGCAGGGGGTATGGTCTGTGGCCCCTCATTAAGGCCTGCTGGGCAGGGGGCATGCCCTGAAGTGCCTCGTCAAGCCCTGCCAGGTGAGGGGCATGGCCTGAAGTCCCCCGGCCTGGTGCCAAGGCAGGGGGAGTGGCCTGAGGTGTCCTGGCCTGGCCCCAGGGCAGGGGTTGTGGCCTGAGGTCCCCCATCAAGCCCTGCCAGGTGTGGGGCATGGCCTGAGGTCTTCCGTCAAATCCCATGGGAGTTGGAGCGGTGGAGTTTCAGGTCCCTGATGATTGCTCGTTAAGGCTCGTTATGGAAACAGCCTCTGCTGTGGATGCAGCCATCTTGTGTTACAGAAACTCCCACCTCCACTGTGGGTGCATCCATCTTGTGTTACGGAACACCCCCCCCCACCTCTGCTGTGGGTGCCGCCATCTTATGTTACAGAAACCCCGCCTTTGCTCTGGGTGCTGCCACCTTTGTGGTGGAGTGATGATCAATTTGCATATTCCCTCTTTATTATGTAGGATAAGTCATGCACAACAGCACTTTTACTCTCCCTATGTATGAAATAAAACATCTTAATTTGCTATATTTATTCTCACTATTGTATTATTAGGAGACCTCTCACCACTTCAGGGGGTTCACCTCAGTGAATGATTATTCAAGAAATAAAAAGAAAGAGACATCAACAAGATGGCAAAATAGGTCATTCCTGAACAAACACAGGGAATTCATCATCACTGGACTTGCCTTACAAGAAATGCTAAAGGGAGTTCTTGAGTGGAAAAAAGATATGCTAATTATCACAAAAACATAAGGCAGTATAAAACTCACTGGTAATGGTAAATACATAGTCAAAGTTGGATTCTGTAATGGTGGTGCATGATTTACTTACAACTCTAGTTTAAAAATTTAAAAACAAGCATAGCAAAAATAACCATAACTACAATCATCTGTTACTAGTTAACACAATATAAAAAAAATTATTGTAACATTAATAACCTAAAATGTGAGGGGAAGGAGAAGTAAAAATGTAAAGCTCATGAATTCTAGTTATTATTATTTTAAAGTAGGATTTTATAATTTTAAGATATTTTATGTAAGCCTCATGGTAACCACAAGGGAAAAACCTACAATAATTATATAAACATGATAAAAAATCAAAACATACTGATACAAAACATCAAAGCACAGAAAAAGATAAGAAACAAGGATAAGACGAGAAAATAAACAAAATGGCAATAATTACGTTCTTACTTTTCAATAATTAAACTTTAAAAGATTAATTTATTCAATCAAAGAATATAAAATAGCTAAATGGCTTTTTAAAAAATCCAATGATATGCTGCTTATGTTAACCTTATAGACTGACAGTGAAGAGGTAGAAAAAAATATTATAGGCAAATGTAATAAAAAGAGAGGGCAGGATACCTTATATCACACAAATGTACTTTAAAAATGATAAGAGATAAAGGTTATCATAATGATAAAGGGATCTATACATCAAGAAAATATAACAATTGTAAATATTTATGCTCCCAACATCAGAGCACTTTATACATAAAGCAAAAATTAACAAAACTAAAAGGAAAAATTAAAAGCAACAGTGTGATAGTTGTTAATGCCACACTCTCAAAAATACATCACCCGACAGAGAAACAAGAAACAACAGATTTGAACAACCTTATAGAATGAAGGGACCTAACATACATGCAGAACATTCTGACAACAGCAGAACACAAGTAAGTGCACACAAAGTATTTTCTAGCCTAGGCCATATGTTAGGCCACAAAGCAAGGCTTAGAAAATTAAAGAAGATTGAAAATTATACCAAGTATCTTTTCTGACAATGGTATGAAACTTAAAACCAATGATAAGAGGAAAATTAGAAAATTCATGAATGTATGGAAATTAAACATTACTCTTTTAAATAACCAATGGATCAAAGAAGAAATTAAAGAGAAAATTTTAGAAGTATTTATCTTAACACAAATACAAATGGAAACACATATACAAAAACTTGTAAGATGCAACAAAGGCAGTTTTAAGAGGGAAGCTCATTGCTATAAATGCCTACATTAGGTAAGAAAGATTCCAAATAAACAACACAACTCTACATTTTAATAAACTAGAAAAAGAAAAAGAAACTGAGCCAAAGGTTAGAAGGAAGGAAATAATAAAGATTAGAGCAGAAATAAATGAATTAGAGAACAAGAACACAATAGAAAAAATTAACCAAACTAAGAACTGATTCTCTGAAAAGGTAAACCAGTTGACAAAACTCTAGGTAGATTAACCATGGAAAGAAGGACAAAAATCAACAAATTATAAGAAAAAAAGGAGACATTGCAACTGATACCAAAGAAATACAATAAATCATGCATTATGATTTATTACTATGGACAAATATATGCCAACGAACTGGACAATCTAGAAGAAATGAAAAAATTCTTAGAAACATATGAACTACCAAAACAATCAGAAAGAACTAGGAAATCTGAATCAACCAATTACAGTAAGGAGATTGAATCAGTAATCAATCTCCAATGAAGAAAAATCTAGGATCAGTAGCTTTACTGATGAATTTTACCAAACATTTAAAGAATACAATTAATATTTCTTCCAAAAAAGAAAATCAAAGAGGATGGAATATTCCCAAATTCATTTTACAAGGTCAGCCAGATACTTAAGCCAGAATAGAACATTATCAGAAAAGAAAATGGCAGAACATTAATCCGATGAATATAGATGCAAAAATTCTCAATAAGATACTAGCAAATCAAATTCAGCAGCACATTAAAAGGATCATTCATCATAATCAAGTGGGATTTATACAGTAGGTCCTCGGGTTACATCAGAGATCCGTTCCTACTGCGTGACATAGCACAAATTTCGCCATAAGTCAGAACCCACCTACATAAGCACCTACATCACTCACATGGAGCACATACACAGCAGGAAAGAAGTGAAGCAGTAAAAAAATTTAAAAGAAAGATAATTCCTGACCTTTACTTGTGGTAAATAAATAATAAAAAACATAAAGCATGTATGTACATACGTCGAAATGACGGAACTTTTTTTTTTTTAATATAAATAAATAAGAGATGGCCACATAACCACAAAATGTATGTTGAGTCCGATGTAACCCAAGGACTGCCTGTATCTGGGATACAAAGGCAGTTTAACGTATGTAAATCAGTCAATGTGTTTATCACATTAATAGAATGAAAAAAGAATCATATAGCTTTTCACCAAGATGGTGCCAAAAGTGAAGAAGGAAGCTCCTACCCTTTCCAGAGCTCAAGCCAAAGAAAAGGCTTTGAAGGCAAAGAAAGCAGTGCTGAAAGGCATGCACAGACATATACAAAAAATGATCTGCACACTACCCACCTTCCAACAACCCAAGACACTGTGGCTCTGAAGGCAGCTCAAATATTCTTGGAAGAGCAGCCCCAGGAGAAACAAGCTCAACCAATATACCATCATCAAGTTACCCCTGGCCACCTAGTCAGCCATGAAGAAGATGGAAGACAATATACTTGTGTTCACTGTGGATGTCAAGGCCAGCAAGCACCAGATCAAGCAGACTATGAAGAAGTTCTATGACACTGATGTGACCAAGGTCAACACCCTAATAAGGCCTGATGGAAAGAAGAAGGCATATGTTCAATTGGCTTCCTACTATGATACTTTAGACATTGCCAACAAAATTGGGATCATCTATTCGAATCCAGCCAGCTAATTCTAAATATAACAATGTTTTACTGTAAAAAAAAAATCTTGATAGATACAGAAAAAGCATTTGATAAAATTCAACATCCGTTCATAATGAAAAACTCTTAAAAACTGGCGATAGGAGAAATTTATCTCCACATAATAAAGATCATCTTAACGAATAAAAGTGTAATATTGAAATTAACTGTCCCTTTGGGACACCTACCAGCCAATCAGAGCGACTGTATGCAAATTAACCCAGCCAACATGGCGGCCGCCACTCACGGAGTAAAGGGCAGCTTACATTGCAGCAGGTGTGAAAGTGAAACTGTCTGAGCGCACTGGCTCGGCTTATCCTCGCTCAAAGCAAAACATGTTTGCAACAAAATAACAATCATAGAATCCTCGGGAGCTGAAGGAAATAGGAGGCTGGGCCTGACTCTAAGGGTAACATTGTCTCATTATAGAAGCCGCGAGCTGAAGCAGAAACAAGGCTTCTTATTAGGCCTTGCCTTAAAGGGACAGCATCAATTATAGAAGATAAATAAACCCCAGAAACCTGCTTCCAGCCAGCCTTGCTGGGACATTGGGTCAATGGGAGCTGTGGGCAGCCTTAAAGCCTGAGAGCGCCAATCAGCCCATCACCCAGGCTGGCCACACCCCAATGGGGTGAGGGACATTACTGGGGGGCTTGGCCAGCCTGCAGACAGCCATCAGCCCCTCACCCAGGCTGGTCAGGCACGCCAGCAGGTGGACATCCCCTGAGGGGTCCCAGACTGTGAGAGGGCACAGGCTGGGCTGAGGGACCTCCCGAGTGCACAGAGTGGCTACAGGGCAGAACAGCGCAGGACCCAGGATCGGTGAGTGGGAAAGAAGTGGCAGGGTTAGCGGCCTGCTTGGCGGCTCCTCAGGCCCTTTGAGGGGCACCGGGGAGTGGGAAAGAGGCAGCGGGGGGTCAGTGGCCTGCTTGGTGGGCTTCCCAGGCCCCTTGCAGGGCACCGGGGAGCGGGAAAGCAAGGCGGCAGGACGAGAAGCGAGAAAGAGGCGTTGGGGGGTCGGCCTGCTTGGCAGCTCCAGGCCCTTTGCGGGGCACCGGAGGGCAAGAAAGCCAGGCTGCAGGGGCCGGGGTCCTGCTTGGCGGCTCCCTAGATCCCTTGGCGGCACCAGGAAGTGGGAAAGGAAGGCAGCAGGGGACGGGTGAGTGGGAAAGAGTCGGTGGCCTGCTTGGCGGCTCCCTGGGCCCTTTGGGGGGCACTGCGGAGCGGGAAAGCAAGCTCTTGGGGGATGGGGGCCTGCTTGGCGGCTCCCCAGGTCCCTTCCGGGGATCAGGGAGCAGGAAAAAGCTGGCCTGACCACGAGGTGAGGTTTTCCCTGCTTTCTGGTGGCTGGAGGAAGATGGGCAGTAGGCAAGCTTGGGAGGCAGGCAGCACCCAGCCCTGGCCACAGCTCAAAAAAGAGAACAACATGCAGGGGAGGGCAAGAGTCTGAGAGATCAACATAGAGGGGGTGCCTGCTCCAAGCCTCCACGGTGTGCCTGGGGCAGGCCCCC